>QJNU01001565.1:132037-194151 GCA_004154915.1 Monosporascus ibericus | reverse complement strand
CCCCCCCCCCCCCCCGCCCCCCCCTACCATGTATAGTCTTAGGACTATTCTTTTCGACGCGTATGCATCTCTATTTTCTCTCGTGATTCAAACTTGGCTCGATTTCCAGAGCTTGAAGGTATCGCTCGTTAAGCCCGGTTGCTTGATGGAAAGCCCGGATGCAATCTTATAGAGCGCCAGCCCCGCACTGTTGGCTGCACGGGCCGAATGTCTCAGTCAGAATCGACTGAAGGTGTGGACCCGAAACACGACGGGATATGTGCGTGCCGGCGTACAGTGTTTCTTGCTGCGCTGCACGCAGCGATCCCAAGCACTAGCCATGGAGCGACTCGCATCCCCGTCTCTTCCTTCACGTCCCTAGATTTCGTTCGCGACCCCAGCACAGGAAACTTCAGGAGGAGTAACAGTCTCTGATGCTACCAGTACCAATCCCTCGGATAACGCGTGACGAGCCATCTCATATAACGATCACATCCGTTACCCCCAGCCCATCCACACACACATATGCACAGACCCGACTCTTCTCACCGTGCGTGCCACCAACCACGAGCTCGTCGCGCCATGGTTTCCATGCGATGTTCACGCGGGCCTAGACCATGGAGCAGTTCCGCCTCGGAATGGAGAAGAGGGGCCTCGGGGACTGGGGGTTGAGGCCAGAGGGATTGCGCTGGACCGGTAATCAAATAGCGTTGAATCACTATCGGAACGCGTTTTACTCTGCCAGGGGCGGTTCATAAAGGGGCTTTAAGCGAGTTTCCCTGATTTTGTGCAGGAGGAACTCGAGACCAATTATTAGCGGCCCATATGGCCGGCCAGGTAAGATCCTCTATGAGCACATGCGAAGCTATTGTGGAAATCCCGAAGGAGAGCCACACTGACGCCGATCATATATAACATTTGCTCCTTGCGGATAATCTCGTCCATAAGCACCGTATAGACCCGATACACCAGATTGAGCGGAGATAGCTAGGTGCAAATAGGTATCTGGAGGTAGCAATACAGCCGGATGTAGCAACGCGGCTAGATGTGGTAGCAGAGCTCTGAGCCAGGTATCCTAGGGACTCGCAGTTACACAGCCATAACTCGGTTAGGTTCTTACGCAGCAGCATTACCCCCACGCCCCAGATCCCGCCTGACCCTCCAAACCTTGGACCCTGCGCCACGTCTTTGGTTCCCGCGTAGGACCTCGATCCAGGGTGTCAGGGTGGCGTCCGTGTCTAGCCCCGAACCCGCATCCTCGATCTCTGAGGTAGAGTCGTCGGTCCCCTCGTCTTCGACAACCTCCATCGGCTCGTCATCGTCCTCGTCATCATTATTATTACCCGCACTTTCGTCGTTGTCTGTCTTGTTGCTGTCGCAGCCGCTGTTAGTAGCCCGCTGGTAGTGTAGGTCCTCCGTGTACGCCCAGCTGGGCGGATCGAACCTGCCGCTAACGAGCACAATCTCGCCGCCCCTGGCGGTAATTTTGTCGATTCTCTCGGCCGTGATAGGCGTTAGGAGCTGCAGAGCTCTGCTGCGGACGTCGATGCCGCGCACGAGCACGAGCCCGAGGAACTGTGAGTACCTGGGGTCGAGCGTAGTGCCGTGCGTCGCGCCAATGAGGGGGAGTTCCTCTGGTGTCGGGAGGGTTAGCCGCTTCTGGAGTTCGTCCAGGGACGGTGTTGCCGTGGGCTTCTGCTCATTGCTATCGTTATCATCGTCTACATCCATCCACGTATCCGCCTCGTGGATATCGTCATCGCGGTCTTTCGCTTCAGTCTTCTGGTCAACGAGGTCTCGGAAAGCTAGTGCGTTTTCTACTTCGACGGCTGCAAGAATGGCGCCGTTGATAGCGTCGGCGAGTAGTCCCGGCGAGGTCTGGTAGTCGTACAGCATGATACCAAAAATGCCGCGATTTTCGCCGGCGTAGCTCACCAGCCACGGGGGGAAGGCCGTTAAGGGGTTTGTGTTCCACTTTGCCAGAGGCCGATCAACTTCGGTTTCCGCATGGAAGTATGACATCGTCTGCATGGCACGTAAATCTGCCGCAGTACGCGATGTGTACTGCGCGGTCTGGGACGGGAGCGCCGAAAAAGTAGCTGTTTTACAAGCTTCTTGTAGAGCATCTACCGCTTCGGCTGGGCCGGTTTGCGACATGTAGATGACCTCCGCTGGGCGCAGATCAGTGATCAGAGCTGTCAAGAGGTCTAAACCGGTGCCTTGTATCCAACCGGGTGTGTTGATGATCAGTGGGCAAGTGCCCAGAATGTTGTGGTAATGAGTCGCGAGATCACGCGCGGCCTCGATGTAAAGGTCAGGATCAGATGCTGGTGACATGGACGCCAATGAGTGAGAACGAATTAACTCAAACCCGTCGCCGGGCAAGGGACGGCAGAACGACGGCTGCAACACAGGTTCGTTAAGACGGGTAAGGGAGATCTGGCCAGGTACGCCATACTCTGGTTGTCCTGGGTCGAGGTCTAACACGGCGACGTCAGGTATCTTCTTGTTCTTGGTACCAGTTGGCAAGTAAGTGACGAGCCTGTTGGCTAATAATTTGCCAAACGTTGACTTTCCAGCGGATTTTGGGCCGGTGACCATGACGGATATAGGTCTAGAAGCCGACTTGCCAACCAGTCTCCCTATCTCTTTATTCCACTCGGCAGGAGAGATAAGATCTTGTAGCAATGCTCGCTTCGGTCCATCCGCTGAAGTGTAGAGCTATAGGGGAATTAGCCCCCCGATATGATGCCAGCATAGCGTGATGGCACACTTACAATTCCAAACGTTGAGTCCGATTCAGGAGTCTCGTTCCATAGTCGGCGAAAGTAGGGCGAGAGGTTTCCTAAATCCCTCAGGGTTGAAGCTCGTGGGTGGGGATGAAGGTCTAAGGTCGCTGCTTCCGGACACCGAATGACTGGTAGTGCATGGCAAAAAGGGGCAGCAACCCAATGTATCTTCGTCGATTTGCCTAGTGTCGCGCCGTTTATTGTTATCTCACCGGAACCGACAGAAATGCCATAACTTCCGAGGACCACCAAGCGCTAGCTATCGTGGTCAGCTTGATCCCATTGCGGACATGAGCAGACGAACCTCTCCATCAACCAGTTTCAGATGGAGCCTGCCATCCTTCCTTTTCTGGCAATTGCTTTTGGAAGGTTTAAAATTTGAGAAAAGAACGGGCGGCGGCTCGATTGGAGCCTCACAGTGGCCTACAATAGGCGAAGACTCGGCAGGTAGAGAAGGTGCTATGTCTGATGGGAGCCCCTTCTCGGGGACCGGCGCTGCTTGTGAGAGCTCCTTTGAGTCCGCCTCTGGGTGATCTTCCTGAGTTGCTGGGACACGAGGGAGGCGAGTCCTCTTTGATCTCCTGGGACTTGCTTTGTCCCAGTTTTGGCTCTCAGTGCTTGGTGTCGGCAATGCAGCGTCACCTTTGACAGGCTGTTCAGCAGTGATGTTTGAGGCGGCGGGGTTGCTGGCGGTTTGCGCAGTGAGGAGCCTTTTGCGCAAAGCAAATGCACTCATTGCTGGAGCTGCCAACTTATTAATAAAGAAGACGTCGATGGTCAAGACTCCGAGCAATTATAAACTCACGTTGGGGTGATTGTGCAATGTCAAGCTTTTTGCGTTTACTACTAGCCATTCTGTTTGATACGCCAACTCTATCAAGATATAAAGCGTATTACATTCAATATTGCACCGGAACATGAGCCACACGTCCTTTCTATTTTCTATCCCGGCTGGCTTCTTGTCAAAATTTCATTCTCGAGTCGTACTTCAAGCAGTTGAATGTGGTTCCTGCTTTTTACCACAGGAAGAGCATTGATGTACTATGTACAGTCTGTTTTTGTCTGTCTAGTCTCTTGGGAACTTTATTAGCGGTAGGATAGGCACCTAATTCTCTGTACCTCGAACGCATGTGGCTGCACATAAGAGTACCTACTACTTGAGATATCGGCCCTGCCCCACCAGAGCTACAGCATGGACCCACTTCTATAACAGACCTACCAAAATTTATTTTTTTTCCTTCTAATCCCAAACCGGCGCGTTCACGCTTCACGTTCATTCACTCTTCAAGCGGAACTCTACCTCGTACCGATTGCTGCCGCCGTCATCCTCTCTCCCTTTAAATCTCGCCAATTTTATACCTCTCTTTCCTCCCCACCATGGCGCCGCGCGTGAATATAGGTTCGCTTGACAAGATGGCCTCGTCCGTCCGGGACAAGAAGGCAGCCGCTTCATCTAAGGGCACCCATGCGCGTGCGCGTGCGCGTGCGCGTGAACAAATTGCCGCCAAAAAAGAATTGACCGAGGACACAAGCAGTGACGAAGCCTCAGATTCGACCAGCAGCAGTGGCAGCGATAGCGACGATGACGACGATCTTGATGCTGCTCGGAAGAAGTTGGATGCGAAAATGGCTAGCAAAAAGAAAGGCTCCGAAGCGAAAGTCAACGGGACGAAGCCACAAACACAACCAGAACGGAAACCTGCCGAACCTGCTGTCAAGCCTGAACCCGCGTCGGAATCCGAATCAGAGTCAGAATCAGAATCCGAATCAGAGTCAGAGACAAGCCCCAGCACTGCTGCTGGTAACCAGCCGTCTGCAAAACCCAATGGCGCAAAGAATCTACACCGCGCGAACAAATCAGAGAGCGAATCCGACAGCGAAGGTAGCTCAAGCGAAAGCGAAGATAACGATGCACAAGCTGGCGCCGAGGTCGCCGTTCAGAATCAAGTGATAGCGAAGACACAAGGCGCAAATAGAGGCGAAAGCGAGAACAGTGAACCTTCGGAGGGCGAGGACGAAAGCATATCTGATTCTGAGGAGGAAGGTGATGAAGACGTGAGCGGTAACAGTACGACCGTTACTAGAGTCAATGGCAACGCCGACGCAGGTTCAAGCTCTCAGCTGTGGGTAGCCCGTTTTCTGCAGTATGTCGTACCTAACTAATCTCTGTTATTTCTAGGTCACGTCCGAATTGGTTAAACAACGCAGATTTCACGTTGCGGAAAGCTTCCTCTGACAACCCTGGAAAAGAGGTTGCTGATTTCTTCAACAAGACTAATCTAGAGGGCAAACAAGTCTGGTACTTCACCGCACCTGCTTCCCTCCCTATCACTGTCTTGAAGGAGATGGAAGTCGATCTCGCAAAAGCCACAGCGGGCGGTCCCATACTAAACCACCAAGGTGACAACTACGGACTAGACCTTGAGGCGCATGCTACGAACACCCAGATTCAGCTCTTAATTCCGTCTAAAGGCGGGGATAAGTACAATACCCGTACGTTCTGTCCCTTCAACGGTTGATGTAATCAAAACTGACAAGTCAGTGAATCGTGGCATCGACTCTACTGTTCATCTCCGGCGAATGGCTAAATTTGGCCCCGAGGGCACTATCAGCTCGACCGCGTCAGAGCAATATGCTCCTCCATCCAGGGCTGTTCGAGAGCAACCACAAGGTCTTAAAGCGCGATTTTTCCCCATTGGCGTCCCGGCTCCCCCGCCAAATAAGCCTACGCTGGTAGTGAACCAGCCACAGAAAGCTGCTAAACAAGCTGTTGCCCGGGAAGACTCCGAGTCTTCGACTTCGGATTCAGAGAGCGGATCCGACGGTGATTCCGATGTAGATATGGCGGATGCCCCTGCATCATCAGTGCCTATATCTTCAACCCCTTCAAAGAAGTCCACGGCACCCCATGCCGATTCAAAGTTGAAGCGAAAGTCTCCGGCCAAGGAGGCGACGCCTTCTGAGCAGTCTTCCAAGAGACATAAGTCGAGTAAAAAGCCATCCGAAGCTGCTATGACTGAGGTTGCTTTTACTACGCCGTCAGGAAATCCTAAGTCAAAGACCTCCAGCTCAAAGCCCTCAAAGCCAGCCAGTGTCAAGAAGGAGACGCCCATAGTACCACCATCCTTCCCCCGAATGGCTTCTGATGCATCTGCTGCATCTACTGCATCTACTAGCACCCCGTCCAAGGCACCACCGGCATCAAAGAGCAAAGATAAGAAGGATAGGAAGAGCAAGAAGGATACTGCGACACGATCCTCGGCTACTAAGGTCAAGCAGACTCCTATCCCACCGCCCGCTGTTCCTGGCATGAAGTGATAATTCGATATGAACTCGAAAATGCTTCATCCCGCCGAACTCATGGCTTCAAGGGGTTGCCCAAGCGTATCCCCGCCTTCCCATTGGCCGAGTTCGGCCATGAGATAGCCTTGAGCTCCTAGTGTGGCTCTGCGGGTGGACATCAGTGTGCACATAGATGGATACTTTTTACATAATATTCAGACGAGGTACGGCGTCAAAGGCGTATGAGGGACTCCCTAGACTTCGAGATACCTGCAGGGAGGAAGGCGTTCGGTTTTGCCATCAACAGTGGTGTTTCAGTGAGTTTCTTCAACTGATACCAATCAAAAGTAACGGAAGCCAATTCAAAATCACCCTATCCCCTTGGGAAATTGTCCATCCTGTGTGCGGTTAATCTGCAATCCACCAAATCAAGGAACCGTGAATTCCGTGTGGCTCTTTCGAGGCCATTGCCCGTATATAGGATGTCATGGTAAAGGAGGCCAAGCTGCCGACGAGGGCCTTTGTATAACTTCTGGACCCTTGCATGTACGCACCATGATATGTTCCTACGGTATATTATGATCCCTACAAGTGCGCCTCGAAGACGCTCGAGTGACAGGCATCGTGATGCGACATGCATCTCGCATCAGGTTTCGCAGACATCGTATTAGACGACCTCCGCCAGTGCCTGGGGGCTGGCGTACGCCCGAGGTCTCTTGGAGACCCCACATTCTTGAAGTTTGGCCCGAAAAGGTTGTACCTCATGTCGTATGACTTTGGCAGTCTACGTGGTTGATCGAGACTGGTGTCCTGGCCCGTCGACACTCACCCGCTTCCCGGGGCGGTGTCGGCGATGGTATCATGCCCGAGTTTCTGTTCTGTTCGCTCAGCAGAGGCCCACGGGCTGCTGGCAGCATCTAATTTCGCGGGATTTGCCCTGTTCCAGACTCTTCCAAGCATGCCCCCTTGGGACCTGTATCAGCGTCCGTTTTGTATGCCATCAAGTCCCTGCTCGAGTAAGAGTCGAGGACGCCCATCTGATAGCTGAAGAGAGACGCCGTGTAGTACGAAAACGTTGATGTCAGAAATAGGTTGAATGCCCCTTCGATTCCATGGTAGTGTGCAGCCACGAGCCCCCGGGGACCACATACCCATAGATATACAACGGTTGTGGGACATACTTACTCCTATTCTAACAGTATAGCAGCACGGAATATAGATAAGCGGATATAAGGCAGAGTTGAGTTGCTATTCTTGGTTCAGGTTACAGTCCTGTACGGTACTCATCTAGAACACAATCTCCTGTTGTCTAGTGTTAGCAGATCCTGATGAGAGAACTACTTGGTAATCTCTACAAAAGCTTTATGTCCCAGCGGGGAGCCTTGTGATGGATCGAGGCTGTCATTGTAATATGCCCGTCAACTCCGTGCTGCAAGATGATCATACTCGGTGCCAAGAATAAATATCCTTTCCATAACAGCCGTGTGTGCTCCTAGTTAGCAAATCAGTGGAGTGTACGGCTCGTGGTGGGCTTAATTCTGCATTGAAATCATTCATTAGTGTCATTATATTGATTGAAAATAAACCAGACGTTCGTATCTCCTAGCTATAACGTCAAAACGACAGCGTTCCAATCCCAAATCATAATTTCTCGTCCAATCCATAAATACCGAACCATGCATCAGTCTCTTCCCGCTCCGAACTGCCTCTCAGAACGTTGGCGGTCGTACTGCCTCTCGATCTCAGCCGCTCAATGGGGCTCCACACCCACCCCCGCAGGAGTGTCCTAGCCTGTTTGACAATCTTAGGGTCTTGACGGCCAGAAGCACGCCGCAACATGTCATCCGCCAATTCCAGCCTGAGGCTTTTCGCGAGACTCAGCCTCATCTGGTCCACCGACACCGGCGCTGCGAGCGCAAGAGCCGCGCGGACGTAGTGTCGGCTCTCAAAGGTGCTCATGACCAAAGACTTGAGTTTCGGCCACGACTCGTGGTAGAGCACGTCGGTGCCGATGAACTCGTCAACTAGCTTCGCGACGTCAGCTGCAAACGCATCAAGCGCAGCATCGGACGGGTCCTCGGCGGGATCCGGGCTGTGCTTTTGGCATAAGATGCGAGTCTTGATTGGCAGCGTCTCTGGAAGTTTTGCGGGCTTCCTATCTGGATTTCTCTGCCACTCGTCGGTGCGTAGGGTGTCGATGCGGACGACGAATTCTTCCAGGAGAGGAAGGCAGTTGGTGAGCCATGTGGATTTAGAGTCGAGTCTAGACCCGATGGCGCTGATCAGGCGATCAAAAAGGTCAATTTGGGATTGTTGGAGCATGCGCTCCGCAACCTCGAGGACGAACGCTCCCAGTTCTTGGGGAGAAGGCATGGAGTCCGAGGGTATGTCTGGCGGCGGCTTCTTGAGCTGATAAATAATCTGGTGGAGGCCCGTCACGAACACGCTGAAGGGGGCCCATTGGTGTAACCAATGCTTGGCCTCGTTTGAATCCTTCAAGTCCGGCCTCTGCTTGTCTGTTACGAGCTCCTGTGCGAGGCGCATGTTGTCTGGTACCTGCAGATGAATTCTTGCATACCCTTTTAGCGTTTTGAAGTTCGCCCGCGTAAAGAATTCGGGCTCGGCGGTGAAAAGCTGTAGCAGCAACTCTGGCCTCACAGGTAGTCTAGGCAGGGAATCAACATCGATGTCGAGGTTGTGTCGCGCAACGAACATTTTATTCCATCGATAGTTGTTCGCAGCTGACTGCTCTGCTACGGGTACTAACGCTCGCGAAACCCATTCGTGACGCAAGGGGGTGCCTTCTTTCCAGCGGCCTGTGGTCTTGACGAGGAGCTCCAGTATAGGGGGAAACGTGTAGAGACTACCTTCGAAATAGACCTTTGGCAGCTTTTTACTACTTTCCGCGTTGCGCCAATCCTCGCTCGACATTTGTTGCTTCTCGTCGAGTGCTGCTGCTCTATGGACCACATGATGCTCGATGGCATCGAGAACCAAGGCGTGAACCCCTTCATTTTTCTGCGATCCGGTTCCTAGCATGCTTATGAGACTGTCTACGGTCGCTATTTGAATGTCGACTTGTTTGACCGTAGTTAGGAGACCGATGAGGATATCGCATATGCAAGATTGGTCAACATAGGTAGCGTCGTGCAGTATATGTGCTATCATTTTGACCGTCGTGACTTTGACATAATTTCGGTCGGATGCTTCCGGTTTAGGTTGCTCGAGAGTCTCTTGGCCGTCTCGATCTTCCCGCGGTCTCGACCACTGGGCGAGTCTTTGTTGGACCTGCGACGATAGGCCAGTGAAGAATTCCCGAGCATCCCTGGCAGGTAGTCGTCGAAGGAAACCGATGTTCAGCAAGTGGCGATGCCAGGAGCTATCCGCCGGCTGGTCCAGAATGACTCGTTGAATAAGGCCACAGGCAGCCGGGGGACGGTCACTTCGAGAGATAAACTGGATTATCTTCATTGCCGCAGCGCGTACTTCAAAGGCCCCTGACGGATCCTTCAAAAGGCGTGCGATCAGAGACTCCGCTAGTCGAACCAAGATGGGAATTGGAGCGTATTGACATATTCCCACGACGCTGCTCCAATCCGTGTCTTTAGACACACGGTCAAGAAACTCTTGATCGAGGTAAAATGCGGGGTATAGGATATCGGAGCGGGATGGGAATGGATGTAGGAGGAACGAGGTATCAGACCCATATTTCGTGTTCGTGTATGCGAGTGCCGCTGCCACGACTGGAACCGAGGGGGTATTATAGTAATGGTTGAAGATATGTGGCATACTGTACCCAACGGTCCGTAACGTGCGGCGACTGAAAATGGACGTCTTCTTCGTATGTAACCGGCTACAGACATTGAGGTCTTGGTCGAGCATTGAGCTAAGGCAAGTTTGGGGGAGCTCTCTGGATGGTTCAGGAATTTTGTAATCCGGTTCGGGATTCCACTCTGTAGGGCCTTCGTTCGTGTCTCGAGGAAGCTCTAGACTTGGCGTCGAGCGTACGGTTGCCAAACTCCAAGGGAATCGCCCGCCAAGAGCTTGGTGAAATATGTCCCGCCAGAACCGAGGGATTTCCTCCTCTGACATTGCTGCGTCAGAAAGGTTCGTGACAGCGTGCTTCCAGGCGTGTCTAATCCGTGAATCCTGATCATCATCGGATACGCTGCTTTTGATATAGACCTGAAGAGCGAACATATACCCATCAACGAAAGGGCCGATCGCCTCGCACAGCTCTTCATCCTCAGGAGGCGGCTGCAAGGCTACGGATCCATCAAGGAACACAACCTTTTCAGAACGAGACTGCACGTAAGACACGTGTTCCCAATTGGTTTCCGGGCATAGAAACTGAACGGGTAACCCCTGCGGCCACGGACTGCCGAGACTCACTATAGAGGGATGGTCCTTCAGGCGGAATTCCCGCCAGAGCTCATCGCGTTTCTGGGCTAGTTCGTTCAGGAATGCGTAGGTGGCAGGCTGTGGCCTCTCTAGGACAACTGATAATGGCCCGAGCGGCCCTGAAAGTTGCTGAAGTTCGAGTTTCTCGTGCCCGCTTTTGAGGCCAAACTTTTCGAATTCTAGCAACAAGTCAATGGTCGGATTCCAGATATTTTTGGAGAGTGTCTCCTCATCCAGGTTATAGATCTCTTGGATCTCATGCGCTCGATCCAACCGCCTCTGGGTCGTTTTCTGAGGTAGATCTAGCACATAGTTCCAGTGCCCCCTCCAGGACCAGGGCTCACATAGTGCCTCAGATGCACTCTCCAGGAGTAGCAACATGACCTTGTTGGCTTTCAAGATGTTGTTACGAACTTCGTCAATGGGAATGAGAAGCTCTCTTGGTGCCTTTGGTGGTCCTTTCAGTGGAATGCCACTGAGTAGATCAAGGGTCTCACGAGAGTAAAAAGCTGCCGTGGAATAGAAATGTCGGACTAGTTTCGCATCACGGCGAAAGCGACGCGCCCAGAGGACTACATCGGTGTAGAGGTCGAGCGATTCCAACTCAATACATAGAGACAACGCTGAGCTTGCCATGTTCTCTCGATCCTGCCACTCGCGGGCCGAAGCGGCGTCCTTTTTCAACTCGGCAATGGAGTTTCTGGTCCTCTCATACCATTCTGCGTCACGCTTGGGAGGACCGAAAATATTGGTTCTCAGCCGCTCCAGAACCGTGTCCCCGTCACCCCGGAGGAAACTCCCGTCGGGTCGGAGCTTCATTATGTACTCAAACAGCTTCAAACCTTGCTCAGCTGGTAAGGCGAAGAACGGCTTTGGATCCCAAGGCTCCATCTCTCTAAGTCTCTCATCGTTTTTGGGGCTCTGTGATTCAATATCGACTTGAAAGTGCCGTGCATGCAGCAATAAGAGGTGCATGAGGCGGTAACGCAACCGCGACTGGACAGGCTCGACCCAATCAACGATAAATCCAATCTTATCCAGCTTGTATCCAGGAATCAAGGCAACCAACGCTACAAGTGATTCCTCCAATCGAGCCATCGTGTCAGGCTGTTGAGCGTTCCCCCAAATCCCGATGGCAGAAGAGACCAGGTTGTTCCTCCCGGTACTTTCGATGCAATCCCGCGAGGACAGGGTGTTTCCGTATGCAGTCCACCACGAGGCGCATAGCCTGTTCCGTCATGTCATCTTTCGCATTCTTACGGGAGGCCCTCCCCAACAGCAGCGCTGCCATCCTGATGACAGACTCGCCTTCCTCCCTGGTCAGCATTATCCTGTCCCGAAGCACGCGCTGGAGGACCAGCATATTGAATGACCCGCTACGTTCCATTAGATGGGCAAATGCACTGACGGGCTGTTCTTCGCCTTCGGTCGGAAACATGGCCGCCAACGCATGCGCCTCGTATGCAGCAGCGTGAGCCTGGTATCGCAATCCGCCCGGGATACAGTGGAGAAAGTCTACACCCCGCAGCGCTATCTCCGCGTTGCAAGCGGGCGTGATTTTCTTGTACGAATCGCCCAGCGGCCGCGTATCGGGGTTCCTGGGAGCGCCGGGTGCCCCTCGCAGGGCGTGGTAGAGCTCAGACATGTACTCTTGGCGCAGCTTGACCGCGGCCCTGGCCGTGCTAGACCTGCGCATGGTTCGGCACAGAGCATCGACCTCGTTGACGGACATCTGAGACATGAGCGCCAGGGTCCCCTCCACCCCTCCAATCGCGTCCCGGACGGCGGGAAAGCCGGCTTCGGTGCGAAGCTGCCTACCAAACTGCTTGATGGCGTTGCGGCGGCCGGTCGCTGACACGTTCTGCGCCATGGCAGCTACTATGGCGTCGGCATTCTGGCAGACGAATACCCAGACACCGAAGGCTTCGTTATCGATGGCGCCGGAGCTGATGCTCTCGATAAGATGATCGAAGATAGTCTTCCAGTCCAGTGTAAGTAAGAGTTTTCGGAAGTAGTTCGCCAGACTGACGCAGGAGTGGTCGCGAATAACTGCATTATGGAGTGCAGTCGCCATGATAGCGACGGAGAGAGCCTAATTTCAGTAGTTCATGAATGGCATTATCGAGAACGAGATATGATCGCGATTACTGCAAGTACTTATGTTCACTAGAAGTCAACGGCGATGAGTCAGCGTGGGCGTTTATAGTTAGTCGCATGCGGGTCTATGTCGTAGATGGTGACAGGCGCGCTTTCTGGAAGCACTGGGTCTTATAACACGCTGGTAGCCCCTATCCTGCGTTCTCACCACAAGCAGTTATTATGGTCAACTCGTCTGGCTGATATGTTTCATCTTAATTAAAACGTCATCTGGGTTTAATGCATTACTGATTAATCCGACATATCGAAATCCAAGTGCCCTCGTTTAACGTACTAAGGAACGAAAGAAGTCGAACGAAAAGTTATTATGTCGCTTATTCTCTTGGTTATGAACCTACCTTCGGTATTTGGAATTTTAATGCGTCCTAAATAAAAAAGCAAAGGGAAGCGCATTAAGTGGCCCAAGCCCGTCTTTCAACCTCTGCCAATTTAATTTAGTTAATTTTTAACGTTACGGAGCAGTACATTTGAATATCGTTGACAAAATTGGAGAAAGAGGCAGCAGAGCCCTGAGCTCGTTGATGTAACCCGAGTTCAAGGCTGCCTATCCCGTGACAGATTAAGGAGGTAAACCTGCCAGCCTCTAAGGTCGATCCTGAAGTTATACAGTCCCGAGGATGGCCGAGCTATTGAGCGGCAGATGCGACAGTACATTACGACCTACTAGCACGGGACGGGGACGTGTAGATGGCCTCTCGGGGGGATGCCGTCGTGATGTGAGGACTTGGGCGGTTATGGCGTACAAGGACTCAAAGTCGCTGACTTGAGCATCGTACCCGAGAACGTCTGTTACCATGCGATGAGCACTACACTGCTGATCGGAGAGAAAGCAGCCTCTATAATCATCGAAGAGCTGGGTTTACCGTTTAGGTAATGAATGATTATGCGCCTCTGCTGACTGAAAGTAGCCTTTCTCGGAGACGTGTGTTCCAATGGTCCTAAAAGACATCATCTCCCATGCCATGAATTAGTAGTTACCAACTCAAGTATCATATTTTTGTGGTTTACCCCTTGCCCGTCAACTAAATACTCGGATTCATAGAACGAGGGTTACTCCCGCAGGTAAGTGTAAAGGCGGCGGAGTTTGCATCCAAAAGGGGAGATACATAGGAGAAAACCCAATAGAATCGCCGAGCTATGCCTGAGCAGGCCTCTGGGAAATCAAGACACCATCCCTCTCTCCACGGCCATCTCATTGCGACGCTGTATCATACCCAAGAAAGCATTCGCAATAGCGGGAACTAACAATCTCCCTACTCGCTCCATTCTATCATAATCTGTTAGTTTTGCGCTCAACTGAGGAGATATTACCGTAATCGGCCAGAGGTTGTACCGTTCTTTTACTCCAAATCAGGCGCCATCTTCCTTCTTCCACGGCGCCTCGTTAAGAACCGTGATCCGGAATCTCGCTTCCCACTCATAGCGTCTTCTCGCTGCTCTGATACTTGCGTTTGTGTAGCCTCGTGCAACAGCTGGGGGTTCAGGACTCAGCCCGAAGTGTCTGATTAAGCAATCCCCAACGCCCTTTAAATCGAAACAATCCAAGTAGTGCATGAGGCGGTCTTGACCAGTGCCAGGGAGGTTTTTGTAATCGCGACCGAGGCCGGTTGCAGGTGAGGCTTCTACGAGAAGCTCAAAGAGCTCGCCCCACGGTGCGAGGTCGAAATCCCGCAGCGACTCGACCATTTGCGGCCAAGTATCCCCTCGAGCGTAATCCCACATTACACCACCTGTGGCACCATAGCAGAAGGCTATTGGTAGCATAGTGTCTTGTAAAACTTCATTGAGATCCTGCCAGATGTCGTAATCCACTTCCGGCTCGCCCGCTTCTAGAAGAAGCTTCGCGCACTTGACCAGACGCCGACCGACTCTATTCACTTGTTCAAGGTAGACGTCTTTGCGCTTGGAGACGGTGTCGGGAATCCCGTCGCGTCCATCTCCACTGATGTCTTCCCCGTACCAACCATAAGAACAGTTGCAGACTCCATAGTCCCAATTTCTGCTACGTCCACGGCAGAGATGCAAGCCGGAATGAACAGGGGACACATTTTCTTCTTCATCTATCGCCATGTCGTCCCTCTCCTCGTCCTCGGGAAACAAGTGGAATTTCCAAGGGCAGCCGCCGTCTGGGCCCCCAAAGCGATTTTCCTCGAACATATTCAAAGGTGACTTGAAGTGGTAGCGGGTTCGTGGGCCCCCTGTAGCGTTAGCCGCAGCCTGTCGCGCAGGAGACGGCTTGCAAGGATCCGCCCCTAGCCGTAGGAGGGTACGTACAGCAGCTACGTTCGCATTCGGTGCTGCTCTTCCTAGAGGGGTAGTACGGAAGCGCTTTCTCCAAAAATCTTGGTTATATACGCTTCCCGGCATCCCTGACTTCCAGGTGCGTGGCTTAGCCGGCAGTACGGTTGGTTCTTCATCCAAGCCGTCGACTCCCAGGCCCAACTCTGCAAGCACTTCGATGATAGCCGGCGAAGTGTGTTTCTCGTCACAGTGCCAATGTAGAGCATTACGGCCATCCCAGATCTCATGAGGATCGGCGCCTTTGTCTACGAGGAATCGGACCATCTCCGCCGATCTAGCCCTGAATAGCGGTGGAGGCTCGACCTCGTGTTCATCGTCGGGGGTTCCCAGAAGCGCTCCTCTTCCTAGCAGCAAGTTCAGGGCAGGCAGATTATGAGCCTCCACTGCCTCCGCGGCCGTCCGGCGAGTAGGCATCCATCTTCCTGCACTGCGGTTAAGGAGGTATTGCAGGCAGTCAAGCCCGGAGTCACCAACTGCACTAGCGGCATACTGGACCCAGATCTCGAAGAAGCCCGGCTTCTCTGCAATGAGTGCATCCAGGTCCGCCCCCAAGTGTTCATAAGCTATTTCGAATATTCGCATCAGTTGGCTGCTATCGTCCCGCTTGATTGCATGCCAGGTGGCCTTGTGCTCACCATCTAGTGCGTCATCGCGAATGAGGGGAGGGAGTAGATCATCACATAAGGTCTTGCAGGCTAGACAGAGATGCTAGCGCGTCGCCTTGTCGAGATACTGCGTAATATTGGGGCGGAAGAGATCTAATGGAATCCTCCAGGTAACCATTGCAATGTTCCGTTAGAGAATTTCAAGCTTGCTCCGGTTAGATTCTTGGGAGATATGTCACCAAATGCTTTGCAAGAAGACTAAGACCAGTTACAGGCACATCTAGGCATCTAGGTCGCCAATATATAGAAGTTGGTAAAGCCTGTCGAGAGCAAAACAATGAATCAGTACGGTTCAAGTACGTGATTCTAGAGTCTCAAGGTGATGGCAACGGTGAATCACTACACTTCATCATGTTAGAGGTAAGGATAGCAGGCAAGGCACTAGGGTTGAGTCACCTTGTTTGCTCATATCCCTCGAATCGTTTGTTTCCTCCTTAGGTAAGTTACAAAAGGATCGGATGATGTGACCTTTCTCCCTAGCATCATCGTGGTGAGCACCAGGAGCATAATACCGATCTTAAGCATTTTCCTGATTCACATACTTTGTCCATCGCATAGCCTTCCGGCCAAGGGAGTGTCTGAAGTGCTTGGTGAGAAATACTCTCTACTCTGGCCTGGCCCTGGAGTTCTACCTATTATGTGTGACATGCATCCCACAGCACACCATTAGGGTTACTTCCGGAACCATAGCCTTCATCCATCCCAACTCAGGTGGCTCCCCAGGTAGAATTCTCTTGGCTAAAAGCTACCAACTACTCCTGGAGCAATGAAGCCAGGTCGGTAGAAGCGCCGCCTCTCAAACTCATCTTTTGTCCCTTCGGCGCGGATGGAGCGAAGCGTAATGTCTGTTTCTTGGTTGGGAAATCAAGCACCATGGATGGCAGGCTCAGCGCCAACGTCTGTAGCACACCGTCCACTAGTAGACTGATTGCGGAGCACGGGACTATCAATTACGGACTGTTATAATACGGGTTAGAATAGGGGTTGGAATAAGGGTTGGAATAGGGGTGGAATAGGGGTAACCGGATGGCCCACATTTTGTGTATAATTATATATACGTATGAAGTCCTTGGCTCAAGACTCGGATGGAGCAATTTACAACGGCCAAAGTGTTAAGGGCATACCGAATAGACATCGACGGGGTAGCTGAGGCCTTGGCAAGCTTCTAGTCGAAGCCCATCTGGCCATGAAGGACTCTACTAATATGAACCGCGGCTTGAACGGCAAAGTTTCTACAGTAACCGCCCCTCCGTATGGTCGAGCCTGTTGAACATAATGGATGACCCACCTAGTAATAGGCTTCTGGTTAACCTCACGATATCCGTCGACGACTCCCTGAAAGCGGTTAGCGCCTTGGAGAAAGAGCATAAATCGCGATATCCGCGTCGAGACGTTAGAGAAGCTGACACAGGATCAGTAACGAGTCACGGCGCATCCATAAAGAACGAATAGGAAGCACACCGAAACTGAACAGCTCAGCAGACGGGACGCGCACACCTTGAAGCATAAAGAACTTATGTAGTTGGGGGTGGTCATCTCGCCAAAGTCATTGCATGAGCTCGAACGCCTGCGAGCTGCGACAGAGAAAGTCGCAATATATACGTCCAATTCGTTAGATGTCCTACCAGCTGTGCACCAAAAGGGAAAGGAGGCTCTGACGAGACCCCAAAAGGAAATGAACCAAAGAATCGGCTGGGATAGGAAAACAGAACAAGATGTATACCGTACAGCCAGTAAGTGGCTGACAAGCTTGAAAAGGTGGCAAGGGTGCTTCGAACAAAGTTGAACGAGATGGAAGAGATAAGATACCCAAAATTCAATTTATTCCGTAGGAAATACCTACGACCATAATAACAGCCTCCACAGTGACTACAACAGGAAGTTAACAGATCTCAGATTTAAACAGCTGCTGTACTTTTGCTAGACGTCGAGATAGCTATTATGGCAATAAGCTGGTATTCATAAATGAAACGGAAGTATAACCGTCAGCCCTGATAGCCAAAGCCCACAGCGTCTTCCGTCTTCCGGCTGTTAAGCATTCATGGTCTAATTTCTCCGCCTTTCAATTAAAAGCCCGCTATCAGGTGACAATTCAGAGTGTTGAGGAGAATCCAAGAACGAATTCCTATAAGACCTGATAACTTCTCGCTGAAGATGCATCCAGCTGCCGGTTCAACGATGAATATACGCCAACCCGATAGTCCTAGCAAGTGAGCTTGTAAGATTGACCACTAGCTGCGCAATCAAAGCTTTTCACAACGGTGCCTGTTCCTGTGCATCCCTCGCCAGAATAAACTGTGACTGCAAGACCGTTAGCAGCCGTACGTAGCTGATCAAACCGCGGGTGGGGGAACTTACACTTGCAAGCGCTGTTGAAGATGTAAGGCATTACGCTTTGGAGCGCGAAGGTGTATGAGCCGCATTTGCCAACTGATTCCTGCAAGATTTCAATGGCGTCATCCGGAAGGCTTTGGCAGTTCGCGGTGTCATAGGTATTGATAGATGCCATCATGGGTCTCTGACGAGACTTGATCGAAGCGGCGTTGGAGCCGACGGCCAAAGCGAGAATGGCGGCGAAAGTAGTAGAAAACTGCATCTTCAGGTATGTGGATATTCTGGTTCTAATTTGACTTGACTACACCAGCCATCTCAGCAGAAAGCAGGACAGAGGAAGCTTATATATTCAGAAAATGATCTCGCAGGCCTTTGGACCTTCTTAAAAGGTTCATATAAGATCACCTCCGATAGTTCTCCCTAGCATATCCCTATTGGTGCGGCGTTCACCAATGAGCTTCTCCTATTGGTAAGTTGATGAATCAGGATTTAAAGCCAGTTGAGCAGGAAGCACGAATTTGGGCAATATTTGCAAACCCAAGACTCAATACTTGCCAGAACGGGAAGGTGCAGGGGACCACATAGCTTCGTGCGGCCGCCTTTCCATCCTTCGTCCGACTCTCCTGCCCGTAACCGAATATCCTGCAAACTGCCATCCACCGCTTTGGGATCTATTGCCTCCTCTATTGTCGTATCGTCAGAGGCACGTTCTCAAATGCAAGGGGGCTAGAGCTCTTGTCGTTCTTCTTAACGGCATCTCTATGCTGTCTAGTGCTTTGCAAGTATTTACAAAGAAAAGTTCCATAGCTCTTAGCAAGTAGAGCATGTAGTTTATACAATTCGATGCCAAAGGTTTAGCGGCCCGTTTAGACATACGTGCAGTTAATCTACGTTGTTGAAAAAGAAATGGCCAGAAAGAGATATGGGACAGAAGAGAAAACGAACGAAAAAAGGACAGAGGATGCAGCGCACAGAAACATCGCCAGCCAGCTAAAAGGAACGATTCGAAGTATCTCCAGTTCCCAGATGCATCGGGAATCGAGCCCGATGCCCCCCCCTCCCCCCCCGGGGGGGGTTCTCACGCGACTATTTGAACGTTAATAACTGATCTGGTAGAAGATACGGGAATTCCTTACTTGAGCTAACCGGGCTGTCGTGTGGTAGTGGTAGTGATTATTGCAGAAGGTGTAGCCCTAGGTGCATATGCGATGAATTTTTACTCTGGTCTGCCGTGCACGTGGGACTACTAGATCGCGGCCCTCCCACAAACGATGCGCGGGTATTACGCAGTAAAATTCAGATTCCGGGTGGACAGGTCTGTATGCAAACCACCATCTCATTAAATTGTTCGCAGCGGTGGTCTTACAAACGGAAAGTGGCCTGGTGCGTCAAGGAGGCAAAGTACCATGGGATCATCTCCTTGCAGATCCGAAACCGTCGAAGAGCTTCGTAGATACGACGAAGAACGCGATATAACGCGATATAAGAATCATTATGAGCTCAAAATCAATAAGGTAATCTCTGCTCATCTGAAGAAAGAGATACGTGTCCTCATCGAGGCCACTGCGACCCCTTCACTCCGTGGCGCGGTGTCGGTGTGCCTTTACTGACCTTACATATCGGCGCTGACACATCTGTATTCATAGTCGAACCCGCAGCAGGGGACGTGGTTCCTCCTCAGGATTGAGCTGCATTGCCCTACGCAATAACCCCCCCAAAACGAACCCCACAGCGCCATCAAAAAATAACAATGACATAGACGCCCAGGCTGAGGCAGTCTCCATGCGGAGGCAGTGTTAAGCCTTTGATTATACCGTTGGCCGTAAGCGACAGTATGCCGTAATTTGAATCAGCAGTCTTATCTTAACATGTGAAGTTGCTCACTGGGACCATTCTACATAGCGTTTATAGATTCCATTGGTGAGTCTTTACTCTTAGGCGAGGGAATTAGGTTCCACGGAGTAACCTCTACCGGCTCGGAGACCGGAAAAGCACACAGAGCCGCCAATAGTGTCTGAGACGAGAGGGCCGCTCCTTATAGACTGCTGAGATTTGTTCAGTAGTGCCATTGGAGTGTCGTAGTCGGGATCGAAGGAATATCCTTCTAGGACACCATTTGGTCCAACCGAGGAGTTATCTTCTACCTCTGACCACACAACGGCATTCTCCACATTCCTGCGGCTAGATGCCTTCTAAACCCATATTCCTTTATTTAGACCTTACGCCTAGGGCTGGTCCCCAGGCCCCGGCCTCTTTCATCGCCTTCGCCTCCTTCTCCCTCGCATCCCTCCTGGCGTGCTTCGCATCCTTGAGCCCATTCCATCGATCTTCCGGACACGGCCTGACGGTATTCAGACCAATCACAAGAGGAGCGCAGAACATGTCCGGCCCTATATCTGGAGACCTGTTGACGACCGCGTAAACTTGTTGGACAGTGAGTGAGTTTGCCGAGACTGTCGTAATGTTCTTCACCCAGCCGTAGAGGTAGCACGCGCGGTGGTATTGTCGATCGAGTTTATCGAAGACATCCAATGCCACTCGCGGCAGTGCGTCAGCCTCGACTAAGGCTTCGACGTTCTCACGGGAGTCATCGAACTCATCTTTGCTTACAGTCCTGATTGGCAATCGCAGGTCTTCCGGTATTGGATAATTTGAAAGAGCCTGGAATCTGGACCTGAGATCGCGGTATTCAGACGGGATAACGCCTTCCTGTGTACGCCCAAAGAGAATTGCAGCACGTGCTTGCGTAGTTGAAGTCCCTAGGTCATTGGTGACATTAAAGAACTCCCTCATCACTTCATCTGTGCAGACGAGATGTTTGTTACGTATAACAGAGTACAGGCCCTTGAGGCGGATGCCCGGAGCTTGCTCCTCATCCTTGATATGGGATACTGTTTGTGTGCCGTACCAATGCTTCACCTCGGTGTCTCCATGTGTGATGTCCGAGACGAGACTGATTAGGAGAGTGAGCTCCATATTCAAAGTGGGAGTCAAGCAATCCAACTGCGTGTTTCTCAACAGGTTCGCAAACGCCATCTCCAGCGAGGGGACGCCAGATTTCGCGAAGGCGCTGTTGGCACAGCTAATGGTGACTTCAACGGGACGCTCATCGCCTTTGGGAATGCCAGCTCGGCGGACTTTGCTAAGCAACTTGTCAACCGCGCTCACGGAGCCTTCAGAAATATTGGGCAAATAAATGTGCACCCGTGGAGGACGGCTGCGACATCGATTCAAGCGTGCTGCCTTGACAAGTAGAGCCGCGACGCGCGCGATGCTGACTGCGGTGCCCTCCCCGTCGTCGTCAGAATCCGAACTGTCGTCATCAGAGTCATCAGGATGCCAGCCATCCTCTGCCATTTCACGAATGAGTTTCCGCTCCGTTATAACGGAGACTTTCAGCCATTCGGCCCCGTTCTCGACCACGGCGTCGACTGCGGTGCTGAGTCTCTTGTCGCCGAGTGGGAATTGTCGGCGTAGGGCGGCGAGGCCGTGGCATCTTTTGATAGCGTCCCACCGCTGCGCACCAGGGTGGTTTGCAACACTTGATAGCACGATCATGTCCTTCCTATCCCGCTCCCCGTTCTGCTCATCCTTGACAGAGGATGCCCCCGCATTTCCGCCGCTCCGTGCGCGGACGACCTTTTCAAGCGGGTGCCGAAGACCCTTGGACGAGGCAATGAGATCATTCAACCCCGGTAGATCGATGGGCATGTCCCGTCGCTCAAATCTTGTTGCGGCTGCCCGACGCTCTTGATATGCATCGTTTAGCGCAGCCATTTCGCCGAGCAGCGCATCGACTTTCTCGAGCGTAGCCTGGGCCAGCGAAGCCACGTTGTCTTCCATAGTCCTGAGGCGCGATGTAGGTGGCGTACGTGCGTTGCGATTGGTGTCCCCGGGGCAAAGGGATTTTAATAAAAAGGGTGTTGGGGATTTCCGACTGAAAGTTACCGCGGTACCCTACGCCAAAACTGCGCTTGAACAGACCCGTAGCTGTCTACGAGACGGGTGAGGCAAATATAGTCGATTTTGCCTCCTTGCAACTAAAAGTCAGCTCTTCGATAGCCTGCAAACAGTAAGGCCATGAATTCAGCGAATTGAGATTAGCAACGGTTACAGTAACGAGTTCAATACAAGCAACGGAGCTTACTTTTACATCCCAAATTTTAGAATGATGTGGTGAATTTTAAACGTGGCAAGGGAGCTTATTCTGGGGGTGAAGCTGGTACCAGGTGTTAACGGCTGTAATCGAGTGGCGACATTAGTACCTTTACAGCAAGACTTTGCTACTTTGCCCCTATTTTCTACCGTCAGGCGTGAAAAGTAATCATGTAGCGGATTGCGCAACTATTAACTAAGCGACTATGATAAAGATAGCGAATCTTTGCTACTTCGTATAGATATCTATAATGCACATTAGCAGCTTGGTGTACAGGCGTCGCCCAGGAAGTAGCATGGGTTATCGTGAGTGTCCCGCCGGTACCGATTCCCTCAGCCTAGCCCCTTATCTTAGGATCATATCCCCTTACGGCAACGTATAGCAGCTTATAAGTAAACCATAATCTTATTTATTCGCACCTTATCATATGCTGAGGAGACGGTACTTATGATTATAACCTAGTCCTTTCTTATATCCCGTTATTAAACCCCTTTTTCAGCAGACTTTTGCCCTCGGGATTTGAAGAGGACTTCATCAGCTCCTCACGGCTGTCAATTTCTTTTGGTTTTGGATGAGGGGTTTTCTTCCTGTAGCACTGCTTGCATGTGCGGCTGACTTTCGTACCTTCGCCTGTACTATGCTTAGCCGGTCTCTGATTCGGGCACAAAACGGGGTTTCCGTTACCCGAAATGCGTTCTCACATGTGACTGAAACATCTTTGAAGTGCTTACAGCCTCCTTTATCGCCGTAGTAGCTTTACTTGCCGCAGTAGCAGGGTTTGCGGCTCGTCGAAGACATGGAATGGTACACCTTCTTGTCTGCGTGCTTATAAACATCTCTGCCAGCCATAATATGTGCTCAATGCTTCATAAGTGCCATATCAGTTCAGAGTTTTTTATATCATGCAGGTTGTGGATAACCTACCGGCGAAAAATTATCCCTGGGCTCCGCTTAGAGCGATATTCAAAGTAAAATAATACTGGGCTGATTGAATATCTCTACCCCCCCCAAATTTGCCACGGTTCCATCTTTAAAGGGTTGTCCGGCAGTCCCCCATTCGAAACTGTCAGAACTTGCCGTCTTGCTTCAGGAGTCAACATCGTCGCAGATTTACGGAATCCAGCAACAAAACTAGCATTCAGTACTGATAGGGCATCATGGGAGGTTCTTGTGGAACAAGATATGAATGTTGAAATCTTTGCCGGCTCACCCAAGCACTATGCCTCTTTATTTCCTCGTGTTAGATGACGTGGACTACTGGGTCCTCTGATTCACAGCTGAATTCATGGAAGGAGGGGATTTCAAAACCAACACGAAATGGGCCTTCACGATGAAGTGGCTAAAGCAACTGATGGATACATTGGATTTGCTTCACCTGGAACTGGGGCATTACACGGTAATATACGGCCGAATAGCATCATTATCAATTCGAGAGTCGGGACCCTCAAGTTCTGTGACTTTGGTATGTCAAGCAGGCGTCGACACGCACAGTTCATCGGGAAATCCAAGGCGTTACCTGGGTTTTGTATGAAATAATTACACACTCTACGGGGCTACGCAAGGAGCGGTTTGAAACGGGGAGAGGGGACGGGGGAACCATTCAGGACATGCCAAACTGGTCGGTAATGGGAGACTTACATGGAGGGCGACGAACCTTCGCTAGCATCTCAATGACTGGATCAAGCGGCGAGCCCAAGCGTTAGACGCCCGTCCGGAAACCCTTGTCAAAATCGACTGGAATCCGTTTCGGGAGCCACTACACAATCCAGACACTGATGCTTACCGTGAATCTCTTTGAGAATGGCTTGACGAGAACGAACCAGAATGGGGGGAGCACATGCCTATTTTGCCTAATGAGGTTCGAAACCAAAACCACGCGCTACGCTTTTCAATGCTAGAAGGCTCCTTACTATGAAGCATATCCAGATCGAGACCCCAAGAGACGAAGAAACGAAAGCGAAGGAGAGTGGAATGAGAATTTGAACCGTTTCACGTTAATAAGTGGCGAGACAAGTTCTTACACAGCAGGCTACCGGAAATCCATACGCAGAGTATCCGTCCGCCCGCTTTGGTATTTGTTCCTTGACTTCTATTCAGGAGCGGTTCGCAAGTCTAGAGGGCTGTTTTGGGACACGTAGAGCTCCAGTGAGTTCGGATCCATAAATCGCGAAGAGAACGCCCGCCACGAAACTTAGGATAGCAACCAATAGTATCCGTCCTTCCATGATAGAAGACGACGGCGGCTTCCTATACTCCTTTGGTGCTGATGGGCCGACCATTTTCTTAATTGGTTGAACCTTTTCAGTCTCGGCCGCGGCAAGGCCGCGCTTCATGCCAGGGAGCTGATCGACACTCCACGCATTCTTGTAAGCCCAATATCTGCATAGCATTAGCTATCTAGCCAGTCCGGCGAGTAAATGGAAATCTACAACACGTACCTGTCCATACTCTCTTCTTCGTTGCCAGCCTTGAACTTCTCCTCTTTCTTCGCCAAGATGTCATTAAGGACCTGACGGTGTTCCTTGAAATCAAAAAAGGGGACTGAAAACCCGCAGGAGCTGCCGGCTTGATGTATATCGATGATAATTATCGACCTGGTTCCTGGGAGGGTGTTGACGCAGTGCTTAGCTACAAACTCTTCGAATTGCGGTGTCCCGTTTTCGAGCACCCGACCTACATGATATCGTCAGTGCCATGAAACCCGCAATAGAACCCGTAGGTATTGCAAACCTTTGCCCCATAGACGAACGATCTTGGGCGGGCCGTCAAATGCATTGAACATAACAGTAATCCTTCCATTGCCAGGTTCGTATAGATGACTTATTGTCTCATTACCGGAGCCAGACAAGTCCATGTACCAAAACGTTCTCTCATTGACTAGCCCGAAGTACTGCCCACCTTTCGGCGATACATTGACATCTAGAGACTACGCGGTTAGTAATTGCTTCTTCCAGGTAAGGTAGGTTTTCAGGAGTGGTATGAAAAGCCGACGACACTCCGCAAAAACCGCCAAACGCCAGCCGCTCGGGATTCCCCGCAGCCGGATTAGAAATTGGGGACTCGGCGTTCCGCCGGAAGCTACTCACGCCCGTCGCTTGAAAGGGGGGCCGTGGCGACCCAGAAGACTTGTTGGCTCAGGATCCAATCATGGATGCTCTTAGGCATCACTTCGTAGTATACCCCCATTTTGACGTGATTATGCTTGCTCTAAATCGGAATTGCTCCTCTTTTGCGGCAGACTTTTGTAGTTGGGCGCCCAACGCGTCACATGGAGTGTAGCGTCCCGACTTCGGCTAGCCGGAGCTCCACAACGGGGTTATACCGAGTGAGCGTAACATTCACGTGATACCCTCACTCACTTTGTGCAGATGAATTTCAACCGCAACCCCCGTGCCAATGCGGGGCAAACAAGACGAAGTTAGGCACTATTTCATGCGACCACCTCTCTCTGTTAGGGCTACCCTAATTAGACAAGAGTTTAATCAATGCGAACGAACGAGGGCGCCGGGGTTTGTGGGCGCAGTATTCACTGCGCTGAGATGTCTGTCGCCTCAGTCGCCATGCCGACTGAATGTTGAGAGACATCGAACGCACGAAGGCTGTGGACGGGACCGGGAAACCTTAGCTTTTTACCCATTATTCCGTTTGTAGTAAAGATTGACTTAGTTGCGTGTCGGTGTCGACCGGAGGTTATGATAAAGTCCGGTAAGCGGTGTATATAAAGGGAGCCGTGTCCCTAGATTTAGGAAAGGCTAGGGTTTATACTTTTATCGCAATAACGACGATATTACCCTATCACACTGGCTTCCTGACAGCACCTACAGCATATCCCTATGGATCTCCGATTATGGTCATCGCGGAAGTTCACCGAGGCGGTAGCTAATGCCTGGGTGTATCATTCAATGCGTACCAGTCGACTCGGTTCCAGGGACTCCAAGGATAGGGGCTAATCGTAGTCGGTAGACAACGTATTTACCGAAGGACCATAGGAATAGACTAAGTTGGTACGTCTCTTCCATTGGTGTTAAATCTATGAGACTCATGAAAGTTTGATTATTCGATTCTCCCCTGTGGTATCATGCCGAACGCTCTCGCTAGCCGATATCGCCATTAATACACCTCAATCGTGGACAACTTGTGATGATCTCCAGGGATCTCTCATCCTCCAGATTAGGAATTATTCATCATCCATCCTATATGCTCCCATCATTAAATACCAGGTCACAATTGTCATCGCCCCAAGCTATGAGCTTCGTTACGGGAATATCGCTTCTCGATTCCACTGATTATCGGTCTCGGGGGTTACCGGGCTGGCGATGAGCGTGCTGGAACTGCAGCCGGAGTGGTCCGACCAGGTATCGCTACACCGTCGCAGACCAAACTCTTCATCCGGCATCTTCTTCAAGAGGCCGACATCGACGGAGCTGTATTCCCAGCGGTGTGTCTTGTCCGGCTGCTGCTGCGGTAGCCACCTCGCCTTCACGAGGAGGAAGATGGACACCGCGATCGCGATACCCCCAACCAGATCCACGGCATAGTGGTGGTTGAGATACATCGTCGCCCAGCACAGCCACGCGACGTAGAATATGCAGAAGCCCCGGAGCTTGGGGAAGCAATAGCTCATGAACAGCGCCTCGAGCGCCGCGTCGGCGGCATGTAAACTCGGGAATGCGCCGAAGGGCACGGGGGCGGTGGTGAAGCTCGTCGTGTACAGGTCGACGCCGAACAGGGCGTCGATGCGCGCCAGACCGGCTGGCGAGCCCTGCATGCCGTATTGCGCCGGCTCCAGGCCGTGGAGCTTCTCGTACCACGGCGGCGTGCAGGGGAACACGAGCTGCAGCGCCACCCCCAGTATGCTCATCCACCCGAACGATCTCGCGAAGTACGGCGTCGTCCCGGGGGCGGCGAAGAGGAACATAAGCGCGGAGCAGATGGCCGGTAGCCCGAAGTGCCCGATCCCGTACGGGAACCAAGCCAGGAGGTCGAGGATCGGGTTCGTGTACTCGGATATTAGGTTGGAGAGGTCCGCGCCGTAAAGGATGTCCTCCAAGGCCGGGAGGACCTTCACCGACACAAGCGGTCGCACATCATATGGAACAAAACTGCGCAACCGGTCAGCACTCCTATACTTTTCGGCTTTGACGTCAAACTATAGAATGGGAGATGGCCACACGATCGAGGGAATCGTTCAGGGGCGCATACCGACTCGAGAAGAAGAAAAGGAGGTAAACCCATATCGGCCAAGAGGGTAGGAAGAATTGGCTCGTCGCAGGCATAAGGAGTAGCAGCATGTAACCGAGGAATGCTGCTGTCTTGATCAAAGGGGCCGCCGGCTCGATGATCCATAAGGAGAAGACCGTTAAGCAGGCCAGGCTAACATATTGGATATCTAGCACACTCCATTTTCGTCTCATCAGCCGCCGGAGAGATTCGCGTATCGAGAACGACGTTTGGAGGGCTGTGACATCGTTCTCAAGCGGAAAGGCGACATGCTTCTGTTTGAGTCCCCCCCCCGGAGCAGATCTGGACCCCTTAGCAAAGGTCAGTTTGGAAGCATTCAAAGCAGCGAGCTTTGCCAGAGGAAGCAGAGGAAGCTTTAGCGCTACAACGCCCAGCACGTTGCTGGGTATCTGCATATTAACTTCGAGCCCTATCCAGGTTGACGTCTCTCCCTCGTATACAGTCCGTCCCACAACTATTTTGTAACTATCTTCGTCACAGCGAGGAGAAACGCGCGTCAATCACGGGCCGAACACGTTTGGGATCAAACGGGAAGGGAATGCCATTACTTCATATCTAAAGTCAAAAAGAGAATCCCAGAGTTCTCTGCGGATGGGCCGGCCGCAAACCCTTCACTCAGCTTTTCGGCGCTTGCCCTCGTCTCTGCCCCAGAGATTCGCTCATTGCGGGCTGATGACTTCATGACACTAAAACAAGGGTCCCACCACTTCCGTTATCATGATTATGAAAGCTTCCAAGGAAAAGCCTGATGTGGATGGGGCCAGTGACCAGCGCTTAGGCGAAGTGGGTTCTGAAGCCTCTAGTGGGCGACATGGTGTGGGATAACTGGATAAGAAAGTTAAACTTTACCTGAAGGTGTGGATAACATCCCGCTAACGCCGGTAGTGTACCTCTATAACGGAGACGGTTAAGGAGTCACAACTCTCGGCCACTCGGGTTGCTACGGTTCGCAGTCGGATGCATAAAGACCCCGATGATGCTCGATTCATAGCAGTAAGATACCGATGTCACCGACTTTCTGTACTTTGTGCTTAGATACTTCAATATATTTCTCCTATTCGATGGTTGAAGGGGTCCTTGGTATGATCGATTGTATGAGAACTTAAGGTTGTCTTCTTTCAACCTTGAATTCCCGTTTTCATGGGTCCCCGCGGCTACATATCCTTGACTGGACTCGTGATGCACCCTCAGCATGGGGTATTACCTACAGCATACCTATAAAATATATGGGGCTGGTTTGTTAAGATCGGCAGTCCACGGGGCCAGGAACTGGTTTTTACAGTAATATTCCAGTCAGATAATATGTTATGGATCCATCCGTGCATAATAATTGTCGCGCCAACACCAACTGGTGTCAACGGAGCTCCAGATACTGACGAAGTTACCCAATCGGCATTCATGCAGCTACATCGAGCTTCGGGCTCTCCCGAACCAGGATCGTCGGTCGCGAAATTTATGCTATGTTCTCCTATGTTCAAATGATTCAAGGAATATAGATTACAAATGATGCGATCGGTGTTGTGGACAACTTGTTTTTAGAGTATTTTCTTCGATGTAGGTACAACTTGCTCCCCGGAGGCAGCGGAAATATCAAGCCTCCTCGGTTGGATATCGCAACCTGCTGTCAGACCTGAATGCAGTCATATTTGGATTTGGGGGAGACTGCATAAAAGCGCATAAGCTCGGATGAATCGGATTGTCACGTGGACCAACGCGATAGGCTTTCCTCTCGCACCCCATACTATCCGCCCTGACGCTAGTCTAGCTTATGGGGCGGGGCCTTGAATTTTAAGGCTTTGAAATAAGGCGCGATGGAGGCACGCGACACAGAATCCATCGAGCTTGTCGCCCGTGCATATTGTGTGATAGTGTCGCGAATTGGAAGATATGGTTTCCCGCTCCGGGCTGACGTCTATTCTGCACTACTGACTATCCAAGATCCGTCTGTCTTCTTTAACAAGCACCTCGGCACATATCCATAGTGGATAACTTTTATTAAAAGTGGATGGTGCCGATCATCATGCCGTCTCATTACGTCATGGGACAATCATTACTAATGCACACCAATCGCTGCCCGAACCCAACCAGGGAAATCGGTCGTGTGGCCCCCTTGAAGTCATCGGCGGCGGCCGAAATTATGACCGAGATGCTCCGTTCCACGCTTGGCGGAATGTGAGCAATCCCCTTCGTCGTAAATCCGTCGTAAAGGTCCTAAACCCGTCTTACAGGTCCTAAACCCGTCTTACAGGTCCTAAACTCGTCGTACAGGTCCTAAACTCGTCGTACAGGTCGAAATCCCCCAAGGCAGCGGACTAGGTTGAGGCCAGGCCCCTGGACGTAGACGGGAAGACCCGGAAGTATAAATTGGGCGTGTAGGTGGGTTATAAGCATCTCCATCTCCAGTAAGTAAATCTTTTTCTTTTCACAGAAATGGGAATGTGGAAATCCGAATCCCCGTGGCGGAGGAACGAACAGCCGGAGTTCCATCGCCATTTTCCTGCTGCTCATGGTCTGTCGGCTTCGGCTCCAATAACAATTGAAAACGTGGAAGCGGTGAGTCCCCCACCCCCGAGGACGGGGTACGTCGTTCAACAAAGAAACCCGTCTGACCCCGCCGATATCACACGAGGACGTCATACCGGCGATAATGCATTAGACCGTTGCGCCGATAAACTAACCTTAGCGACCATTATTGAAAGGTCCTGGCACCAGCACTATTTCTGCTTCCAAGGCGGGATCTTTCCGGTGGCAGCGGTTCAGGTTCGCCCAATGGCCGCCAAGCCGGGTCCAGTGTCTACCATGCACTAACGTGACTTTACTATGGGTTGCCAGTTACGCCACACCCGTGACCGGACCACACTCTCTAGCTACGATATATAGATTATCGAGGCCTCCGTCTCGAAAGAAGTCTCGCTCAAGTACGCACTGTCAAACCCAGAAGCCGGACCTCTTTTGATCCTGTCCGCATAGTGGCTAGATCTATAAGGAGCTGCTTGGAGGTAATGTTTGCAGATCGTCGACCCGCTATCGCCGCAGCGCGGCGCACAGTCCATCTTTTATCGTTCAGCTTCTATATACTGGCCACGTTCTAGGTACCTAAATGGGCGGACCGAAAACGTCGTCATGGAGCACAAGCTAGCTAAGGGTGACCTCTAGTGATCACGATACCCCATATATACGAGGCTACAGCGCGAAGCCATGGGGGCGAGTGGTCATAAGCGATTTCTATTTTCATGAGTCTGAGTGCGCGTCAGATGAGACAGTATTACCTCCTATGAGGGGTTCCTAACTGATGGATTATGACGTCCAGCCACAATGCAACTGCCCGGTCCACTATCCGAATCACTGCCGGTACCTAGATAGCTGCGCCATAATGTTCTGAACGTGTTGGGCCGGATCACCGGAGCCCGCGGGCGGAACACCGGGTCCGTGACCTGTGCCGTGAGGCGGAAGTGGCGCGCCGGGGTTATGTCCATAGCCGGCCATGACCGAGTTCACGTCAACTAGGGCGCCGGCGCCAACCGGGACACCGGGATTAGTTGGCATGCCCTGTCCCGAAGCAGGCTGTTGGTTATGAATACTCCCAAGAATCTGTTGTAGGGTGTGATTGTCCATATGGCTGGCTCCCGTATTCGCAGGAGGGTACGGTTGATTGGAGTAAGGCGGAGGCACATATTGAGGCTGTGCGGGCTGCGCGTACGCCGGCGCATATCCTGGGTAGCCGCCGTAAGTTGGTTGGCTGTTGTACGTCGGTTGAACGGCGTACGGTGGAACGGCCTGTAACGAACTTTTCGTCCTAACTACGAGTTGTGCGGCAATATTCGGATCCAGATCCTGGTATTGGTCGAACCGAACGCTGTTTTGTCCTGCGGAGCGATCGAACACCTGTAGAGGGATCTTGGCAATCTGTTGCGCTCGGTAATCAAGCTCCGAGACGGCATGGACACCTTCAGCAACTTGGCGGTGGATGACGGCGTCCCGAGGGAACCGAGGGTTGAGGAACATAACTTCAACTCTGAGACCAGCGGAGACGAAAGCTCTCTCAACCCAGCTGATAAAGTCTCTCGAGACTTCCTGTAGTAAGAGGAACTGGACGTCGGGAACACTACCTCCGTAACGCCGGGGAATGTCGAGTTCGGCTTCGGATGGATGAAACCGGCGCGGGCTAGGGCTTCGCCGCCTGTATCCACCAGAGTCGCGTCCTACATAGTGAAGGGGAGACCGCGAGCGCCCGCGGCGGCCACCATACGCATCATAATGACCACGATCGCTGCCATATGAATTCTGCTGACGATGGCCGCTCCGCCTTGGCGAAGGTTGACGAGCGGGGCGGTAATCGTCCCTCTTACCCCGAGCCCCATCGTGGCGATCACCGTCTCGCTTATCTTTTCTGTTACCACGCTGCTTCTCTCCGTCTCCGTCCTTCCTTTGAGGACGAGAGAACTCTAGATGGACTTTCCGCCCCTTGATCTCTATTCCCTGTAAGTTATTCATGGCAGCTTGACCTTCCTGTACAGTATGGTACTGTACAAATCCGTAAGCTTGCTTCAAAGAGATTTGCGCTAGTCGGCCGTAAGGCGAGAAAATATCGAATACTTCCTTCTTCGACACGCGCTCACTCGAGAGGTTTCCAATGAACAGTCTCGAGTTCTCGGGGAAGCGATCCCATTTTGCTTCCGATACGTATCTACGCTCATCTTCCTGGAAGGTCTCCCACTGCTGTGAAGGAGTAGAGGCCTGTGGCTGACCGCCCATGACCGTAGAATAAGTAGGGCCAATATGCGACGCAGGAGGAGCGAAGCTGGGTGGAGCATTCATCGAAGCGGATGGAGGAGGTGGAAGAGCACCATGAGAATCAGAGGTGGTTCCGGGTGCGCCTGCAGGGTAAGCAGTACCCGGGGCCGCTGGAATGCTGTGTGGCAACGCGGCGGGAATGGTAGGTGGGAATCCCGGCTGATATGCTCGGGAATCATCTGCAGATACATGTGACTGGGCTGCCTGTTGTGGTATTGGGGGCCTGGGAGGGAGAGAGGAGCTTGGAGTGGTTGCGGCGACGGTCACAGCGGCATGCGGTGCTGTTGTCTGGCTGGCGTCTTCTTTGGCTGCATTGGCTGTGATGGTATCTACCAGAGCTTGGATGTCAATGGGATCGTCGGCATCATTACCAGAGGGCCCTTTTGCCTCAGCAGTGGTTCCCGTGGGTTGCTGAAGCGGTATTGTGGCGACATCGGTGGGAGAAGCAGTTTGGGTCTCATCTGGGCTTTGCTTTTGGACCGGATCTTGGAGATGCTCTTCACTGGATTCTTGCTTGGCTTGTAGGTTTGGGGCCGGAGCTGGCTGGGCAGGAGAGGATGCCTGAGCATTACTCGAGGGGAAAATATCATGGGCAAGGTCATGCGAAGGAGTTGGAAGTTCAGAATGACTTGTCAAGGTATCAGACGCATCAGCATTGAGAGTAGATTCGGTGGCGCTGGATACATTCTGTTGGCTCTCAATGGGTTCTTCTGCAATGGCGAAGACGCTTGGTGACTGCCCTTCGCTTTCGACCGCCGCTGCGTTTCCTTCTTGTCCCTCGGCGTCACCGTTGCCACGAACATTTTCAATGCCCGGATGGCTGGGATTGTTCTTTCTGTTCACGATGCCCTCGTGTCCATTTAGCATCGGCACTTGGTTCTGGTTAGGCGGCACGGCCTGCCCGGCACTTGGTGCGGGGGCCACACGAGCCTCTAAACCAGACTGATCTACATCAGACTGCGACATTGTGGAGAGACTATCGGCTTGATCTTGTAGGGTGGGTATTATGACGGGCGAAGAAGGATGGAGCGGCGCAGGAGAAACGGGGGTTAAGTCGGCAGATGCCCAAAGAGGCGGGTATCCTTCTCTGCTTGTCATCAAGGTGATAAGTGCTAAAGAGCGATAGTCGGGTAAAACAAGAACGGCACGGTTGGGAAATCAACTGTGAGTTGACGGAAGGACAAGAAGAGATATCCGAACTATTGCTCAAGCAGCCGTAAAGCTGAGGTTGCTGGGGAAGACGAGATAGTTCAACAAGAGGGTCACCTCAAGAAGGATGTACGTTATGCGGGATGACGAGTCTGATAGCCGGTTGGGCAGAAAAGTTGGAAGAGGGAGACCAGCTGCACAGGAACCCGGTTGGAATACACGACTAGGTGTGTAGAGGCCGCTGGAGCATCGTTGCCAACCAGCGCAAATGATCGTTCGCCGAAGATTTGGACGCTGGGCCGCGGGGATAAGGCGGCCAACTACGTAGGGGTGGCAGGTTCGCTGTGTGTATCTCGGGCGTAATGTACCTAGATATATGAAAATCTTGAGTTCTGAAGCGAGTACTGCTAGACCTTCACCAGCCTTCTCCTTGGCAGCAGTGTTACTGGAACGAGCAATGTAGCTGGCCCGGGTCAGACTAGGAAGTATGACGGATATAGGACGACACGTCACCTGGAACTTCTGAAAAGGGCCCACGGCCTTAGTAACGGTAGGTGGAGATGTACCACAGGACAAGTAAGTCGCCGGGCTCTGGGTCTAGCAGGTAGCTATTGCGATGGCAGTGAACTCAACCATATGCTTGGGTGTCCCGGGAGGGTGGTAAGTCGAAGAGACCTAGTCCGAGATGAAGTGGAGATGAGAGTTATTTGTTTGAGGGAGTCTCGACTCTCGTTGCGGAGTTGTGGGATAGCTCTCTATTTCGCAGTGTCTTTGAGAAAATAGGCCAAGCACGACAGCGCAAATAGGATTCAAGGTCCCGTGCACTCAAAGGGGCGCTGAAGATATATAGCCACTACTTCACAAGACGGTAGTGAACTAAGCATATAGGTTTTAGTACCGATCCCCAGCCTTCATTATGTTTTCTTGGACAGCTTACAGTGAGAATACGTCCGGGTTGAAAGGTCTCCAGGGGGGGAACGAGGTTGGAGGAGGAACTAAATGTCTTATGTGGTCGTGACAGTCTTTACCTAGTGCTTGGGTGACGTTGTTCGACGCCCCGGAGGTGCTCAACTGATTGTCGTTCGATACCCCTGAGATGCTTAGGTGATGAGGTTGTTTGGGTAATGTTGCTTGACGCGCTGAGTGGAAAGCTCCCTTCCTCTGGAATAAAACGGGCCTTGATATAGGTAGGAATAACTCTACCTGCATCAAGCCGGTTGTCTGCTTTTGGTCGCCACGGATGTCTTTAAGCGTATTACGACAGGGTTGCGCGACTCCAGATGCGTGAGAAGCTCTGGTGGAGGAGGACAAGACGTGGAGTATGTGGCTAGATCATAGTTGGACTCTGAACTATCTCAGCCCGTAACTAGGTATTGTGCTGTAGGTGGGGGTCGGGTTTCAAAAAAATTTAACAGAGGGCGTGCAGTCATCCGTAATGGGCCGCAACGATGTTAAGAAACAAGGGGGAACTCGTCAACACAATATTCACAGTGGATGGTACAACGCGCCAGTACGGCACGCAGCGAAGGCACCCTGTAAGCGGCTGGTAGGTTGCGGCTTGTGGTGCTGCACCCTTTCGTGGGCAGGGTGGTGGTGTACGAGTCGACTCTGGCTAGACCGGAACTGAAGCAAAGCAAGACGAATCCGATTGAGCCTCAGGGACCTACAGGTATAGTCCAAATGAAAGACTTGCAGGGTGAGGTCAGGTCTGAGAACAGCATAGCAGAAGGAATGGTAGTGAGAAATGGTAGTGAACAGCGATTAACTCGATTTTCGGAACTGGCTCGACGAAGTAGTTGAGGACTATAGCTGGCGTGGAGCCACGTTTAAGCTATTCAATGAAGACCGCAACGGTTGGCAGAGCTTCAAGGACAAGTCGCATTCAGCATGCCAGGTGCGACAGTTTCTGCGAGGATGAGATCCGGGATGTATATGTAGCCTTGTAAGAACGCGCTAATAGTCGTGATTGGCCGTGAAATAACGTGGGATGGTTGTGAGTTCAGCCCACAATAAGGCAGATGGACGGGGCGAATGAATGCCTTGTGAGCGCTTCGATGCGGCGCGCGACAATTTCAATTGTAAGAAATCGGCGGAGTGAGGGGTGGGATGAGAGCCGGTCACAATGCTGGATGGGCAAACGTTTGGAGCGGGAATGCAAACACAAGCCGGAGAGCAATTGCCATGAATTCATTCCGGGTTCTCACTAGGGACAACGTTAGGTACTGTACCGGCAGTACCTACGGGATTTTGTTCCACCTGCTTTTTCTTGCCTTCCCATTGGACAATCTAGTAAGGCATCGAAGGTTCCACCCACGGACAATCTTGCACTTGGAACAGGTCACGTGGGACGAACAAAGTTGTTCAAATGAATTACATAATTGAGTGATCACCTTGGTCCCCGGCTGAGGAGTAGCTATGTACAAGCCATACCAAAGTGTCCAGCACATTGCGAACCTCCCATGTAGGTCGTCGGATATTCCTTTATGAGCAGTACCGCAAGTCAATTCTTGTAAATTTGCATAGGCTCAACGACTGCGAGCACAGCTATCGCTGATAGGAAAAAGTCGAAGGTGTATGCATATTTGAGCGATGTTGCTCTTCATGCACACAGAGATAGGGGGTTTGAATTAGTTCCAGGTCATAATCGCGAGAAGATTGGTCCTTAAACTTGAGTCCGGCACGCTCAAAAGCTACGATGCGAGCTCTATCAAAAGCACATGCCCTGTCTGACCTTCCTGTTGCTCGACGTTACATCTTGGCTTGGGCACGGGCATTCCAGAACAAATCGTATGAGGCCGACTTCGATCCGGATGAGCTTGCAGAGGCTAGGAAATGGCGCGCCTCGTTCCATGAGAGCGTTCTACCGAGGGGACAGACGAGTTACTCCCGCTCAAGTGGACCCGGAGGCCAGCATGTGAATAAGTCAGGCCTGCCTCTAAAAGGGACGAATCGACCGTTGGACGACAGCTTATCGGATATATAGGACCGAGAGCAAAGCAACCACTGTCTGGCCGCTGGGCGAGTTGTCGAAGAGCCTACCCAGCTTGCTGCGGCCCGCATTGAGGTCTTCGAAGTACTACTCCAGGAGAAACGATTCCATCTCCATCCAGGCCCAGGCACAACGCAGTCGGTCGGCAAACACGGATGACAACCACCAGAAACTCGCAGAGGAACTTCTGAGGATATACAAGGAGCGTGTCCCCGGAGCTACCAGCGAGGAAAAGGCTAAGAAATACGAGGCATTGTGAGTACCTATCTCCAGGTCATTGCTATACTGTTAGGGCTAATATGCGGTAGAGAGAAATCCTCTCGCGAAGACAGGTTGAGGGCGAAGAAGCACCATAGCTCCAAGAAGGCATTTCGCAAGGGTAGGGGGTTCGAGGAGTAATTTCGGAGCTTAAAATACTAGTGTAGCTAGATAACTCCGAAATGGAGAGCAATGCTAACATTGAGTTAAACGAGGAAGAGGTGATCTTGTCGAGGAATGTGCGGATATGATTATTTGAGAGCATCGTATTCAGGGACGTACCTTACGACACGTAAGATGCTTCAGGGACTTGAAGACCAGTGAGCCTGGTGATATTGATAACCTACGGTACCTATATAGGTAGTTGCCCCACCCCGCCGGTAGCGGGCTAGCCAGAGCACCCAACACAGTGACCCCCGTAACGTCCCGACTCGTTTGCAGCCGCGGCTCAACCGAAAACTGCTTAGCGGCCGACCCCTCGACTTGTGAGGAAAAAAGGCGGGGCAGAGCGAAACCCTGAAGTTACGAGACAGCACGCGGACGTCTCACCTACTTAGTAGACACACAAGCTGACATTCCTCAACATCTTGACCATGCGGTCCGCTGATCCCTAATAGGCAAGGAAATTGAATATCCACGCCAAATAGGAGTCTAGTCGTTATCCTTCTCTCTCTCTCTCTCTCTCGTTTTTCTTTTGATACGGGCCGTTGGAGATTCCCAACGGTAACGCATTCAAGTTTGCGAATCGCATAAGACGCACACTTCGCCGTCCGTCGATGTCTTCCTCCTTCTCTTAGGCTTTCATAACAGTTGATCTGGTCGCAACCGTCACACCATCCGCTCAAGTCCTTCGCCGATTTGAATACGGCTAGTACTGGTCGTGAACCGCGTGCAATCGGAGTAGCGACGACGGCGCATCATATCTACTGGCCTTCCATCTACCTGGCCCTGCCGAATCCCACCCTTCACCCTCCATGCCTTGTAGCTGCGATATCGCCTTTGAAATTCCGTCCTGACTTGTCATAGGACTCAAATTCCTTGTCTTCCTGGCACTGACTTTGTTCTCACCGCAAACAGGCGACCGTGCGGGATCCAAAAATACCTGATACCCGAAGAGGCATCCGGGCTCAGCAGCCGCCAGTCCGTCATGGATACTACGGCAAATGCCACGAACAATGGCTCCCCGGGCCGCCAAAACCCTCAAATCCAGCCTTGCCGATACAAGGTCGGCAAGACGCTGGGAGCGGGCTCGTACTCGGTGGTCAAGGAATGTGTACATATCATCACTGGGCGTTATTATGCCGCAAAGGTCATAAACAAGCGGTTGATGGCGGGACGAGAACACATGGTTCGTTTCTCCCCGTTCGTTGCTTTTACGAAACACACAACTCCCTCACTAAGTCGAATAGCTATATCTGTATATATACGCATATACATCACCTGACTAACCGTCGAACATCCATGAGCACGCAGGTTCGCAACGAGATCGCTGTCCTCAAGAAAGTCTCCATGGGCCACCAGAACATCCTCACGCTCGTCGACTATTTCGAGACGGTGCACAACCTCTACCTCGTCACCGACCTCGCTCTCGGCGGTGAGCTCTTCGACAGGATATGTCGCAAGGGGTCCTATTACGAGTCAGATGCCGCAGACCTGATCCGGGCCACCCTCTCGGCCGTCGCCTACCTGCACGACCACGGCATCGTGCACCGCGACCTGAAGCCCGAGAACCTGCTGTTCCGCACGCCCGAGGACAACGCCGACCTGCTGATCGCCGATTTCGGCCTGTCGCGCATCATGGACGAGGAGCAGTTCCACGTGCTGACGACGACGTGCGGCACGCCGGGCTACATGGCGCCCGAGATCTTCAAGAAGACGGGCCACGGCAAGCCCGTCGACATCTGGGCCATGGGTGTCATCACCTACTTCCTGCTGTGCGGGTACACGCCCTTCGACCGCGACAGCGATTTCGAGGAGATGCAGGCCATCCTCAACGCCGACTACAGCTTCCAGCCCGCCGACTACTGGCGCGGCGTCAGCGACCACGCCAAGGACTTCATCCAGCGCTGCCTGACGGTCGACCCGAACCGCCGCATGACCGCCCACGAGGCCCTGTCGCACGCCTTCGTCGCGCCCTGGAATCTCGGCCCTGACGCCGATGGCGGGGACCACCAGACCCCCGGCGCGGGCCAGACGAACCTGCTGCCCACCGTCAAGAAGAACTTCAACGCCCGCAAGACCTTGCACGCTGCCATCGACACCGTGCGCGCCATCAACAAGCTTCGCGAGTCCCAGGCCCAGCTCATGGACGGCCAGCCTTCGGAGGAGCCAGGCCGCGGCGCCCCGCCGTCCTCCTCCGTCGCCGCCCCCGACAAGACCGACTCCGGCTACTCGAGCAACCGCGACGGCGACGTCGAGATGGGGGGCACGGACGGTGGTGTGCCTGCGAGCCTGCGGCCCGGTGCGGCCGCCAACCGCGTTGTGGAGACGTCCAAGGGTCTATGGCAAGCCAGCCAGGCGCGGCGATAAGGGACGGCGATGGCCGATCCCTAGCGCCGTATTTGAACCCCGGGAGAAGGAAACGGGGCACAGGGAAGGCAGCGGGGCATGGGGCCTCGTGGTGGTTGCGTTGTACGTATTCCATGGCACGCGCTTTATTCCCGGAGAAAGCCACACCTGGCTTCACAGCTGATCCCAAAGAGACGAATATGTGACCAGAAGCTGTGCTGAGATCGGGACGCCTTGTTTTGAAAAATGCCTGTCATATCGACTCATTCTTATCGCTCGGTGGATGGGCATATCTCAGCAACGGAATCTTTTCAGCAAAGAAAGGGGAGGCGGAAGGGAGCTAGCGAGCGATTTGACACAAATATAATAGTCACGGGACCATGAGAGCACGAGAAAGAAAATGGCTTCGGTTCGTTCAGGCATCGAAAGTAATGTACGTGTATAGGTACATACGGTATGGCTGGTAGCGAAGAATACGGAAAAGTCTTGAATCCAAAGTTGAGGAAAGCGACTTTCATAAAGTCCACCAACGGCATCGGATATCTGAAGTAGGAAATAAATTAACCTAAGTCTTTGTTCCCATGGGAGAAGCGCGCTTCCGACGGACGCCCACCCACTTATGAGCTAGATATAGTCTTATATCCCAACACGCGATAACCGACGAACGATCGACATTATTCCTCATGGCAAAGCCGGAGACACACTAAGGTAACAGTCTATGAGACAGCCACGTGAATACCGCCCACGAGAAAGACAAAGGCGGGCCGGCCCCCGGGCCCGGAACAAGTTGCAAGCCTAGTCTACGTACATAAGTAGCCATCAATGTCGAGAGGCTGGGGAACGCCCCGTCAGTAACCCCCATCCATCCGAAGACAAGCCAAGGTAGGAGATTGCTAGATCGGTAGAAAATACAGCAGAGTATCCACAGCTAGCTTACCCAGCGCCCTACCTACCCAAACCGAGCCTAGAATCTCCACGGAATATCGAGCCGGCGGTGCTAGGGACGAGGGTAAGACGAGGTGTGCGAACCATCTATCGGTGTTGGGCCGGCGCTGCTTAGCTACCCTTTCACGGGCTCGCACGGGGGGCAGGCGAAATGCGAAATCGTGACACGCGTCTCTCTCCGCGTGGCACGCGCCTCGCTTTGTTCCTCGCGTATTTGCGGAGCAGGTATATATATGTATACTGGGACGTCACTAACCCCCAGTGTCCCATAGAAGTAAGAGGCTATCTACCTATTTTCCTGGCCGTCGGACGTTGGGAATCTCGCTTGACGACTCCGACTTACATGCCGCCCTGCTGTCCTGGTTCAGGGCTCCCATGAAATACTCCCTGCCTGGGCGCTGGCCCCAGTGGCCGCCGGGGCCGCCTTAGAAGCCCTCGGTGAGCCAGAGGGACGGGTGGTAGTGCTTGTCGGGCGCCGCCGGGGCTGCCGTCGTGGTTGCCGTCCTGGTGGAAGACCCGGCGCGCCCCCGACGTCCGTGTTGGGTGTGGACGTCGACGCCATCGGTGGAGACTTGGTCCCGCTGTTCCTTCGTAGCGGAGGCGCCCGACTCCCGTCGGATGCAAACGTTGACATTTCTGTATAGCGACGGGGATAATCAGCAATCAATATCCGACCCAAGTGGTAGACATTCCGCGGAGACTACCAGTCGTTGGCCCGTAGGCGATCCCAGCCGTAGTTCTTGAAACCGAACAGACCGGGCCCCGTGGATCTCGCGTCGACTTCCGGGAGATGAGCCCGGAGGGTAGGGTCTTCCGTCGCAAAGGCTTGAGGGCCGTGGAGGAAGTAAGCGAGGCCGAAGCCGTCAGAAGAGCCGCGTCACGAAGCAGAGTTGCATTTTCATCGACGTTTTCTTGCCGGAGGAATAGGTAGCGACCGCTGTTGATTACTCTAATGGATCACCGCAGGGCGTCCATGGTCCTGCCTCTTAGCTATCAGATCCAGTAGCCATCCGCACGGATTCATCCGAGACCCAACCATACGTGCCGAATACCAGACACAATCCATCGGATACCGACTATTAGGAATATCCCCGTCCAGTTCCTCCAATAACGGCCTGGCATCTTAAGGAGATAGGGGGCTATATGGCGACTTATGATGTACGGGGTGTCCCCATTTCCTCTAGTATAATCGGTCGGTTGATCGGTATCCAGTCAAGAAAGAAGTCGCGGGTCCTGAGCTCGCCGCTAACAGACTACTAGATCTGCTACCCAGGAAGTTCACCTCCACCCCTTCGAATATCCCATAGCCGTCGGGCCCCGAGTAGCAGCTCGGGATTCTGCGAGGTTCCCCCGCCCGCCGACGCGTCCCCCGAGACGTGCCGGCCGCTGCTAAGGAGCATGTGACGGCGCGGCACCGCGGCGGGACTCGGGGACAAGGCGGGATGCAGCGACGAGGCGGGCGGGCATGCAGATTCGGGGGCCGGGGATTTCGGTGGCGTCGGAAAGAGGGCGGGCAGAGAAGTCTCGGACCGGCGCGGGCGATATGCCACGCCGCCGTGTATGAAACTCACGCCTGCGCTGTGCACGAGCACGTTCCCTGGGTCTGAGGTGCACCGAGAGCTTGCTTGACCTTGCCAGCGCCTTCACCTCCTCGGCCGACGACGCAAGTCCGCCACAAGCACTATTCATGGGCCATGGATAGTTGAGGGGCCAATTCTAGGTAGATTGGATATCACGAACGGTTAAGCTGCCATGTCAACTTGTCTTGATAAACTTTTCATGTAGCTTGTCTAATACCTCAGTATTACGTACATATGACCTGTCCGCTAGGATTCTACCTCATCTCCGCCCGCCATCACCCTTCATTCATCCTCATTCATCTATCGCATCTTCTTTTTCGTTAATAAAACGCCTGAAACGTGCGGCATCTACATAATATGCGCCGTGGTATCATTCATCTAAAGCAAATTATTTCTTCTTCTTTCCCTCACAAGTAACGCGTAAAGCGAAGCAAGACTCATCATTGCTTCCCCTTGTTGAACTCGTCGCGGCTCTCGCGGTCCTCGTCCGCCGTGAACTCGGAGAACGCGAGCCTCTCGAGGTCGTCGGGAGTGTAGCCCTTCTTCTTGGCCTGGCGGCGGAAGAAGATGCGCTTGCCCCACTTCCACAGCTCGCAGCCGCAGAAGAAGACGAAGGCCTCGACGAAGACGATGCCCCACTCCCAGGAGATGGGCGCGTGCTTGAAGACCTCATGGTTCAGCACGGGGATGTAGATGGTCAGGAAGATGGTGACAAAGCCGGCCATGACGGCCCAGAAGAGGAACTGGTTTCGCCAGACGTCATACGCCCACTGCGTAAAATACTTCTTGCTGCCCGGCTGCATGCGGAAGAAACTCCGGCGGGTGTTGATCATTTCCCAGGCCAGGAAGAGCGCGAACCAGGTCAGGCTGACGAAGGTAGTCGCACGGGCCCGGAACACGGTGTCGCACTGCGACGAATAGCGCTCGTTGCAGCCCTCGCCCAGGTTTCCGTCACCAAACCCATACACCACTAGAAGGAACGAGGAAAGGCAAAGGGCAGCCATCCAGAGACCATATGCGAGCATGTCAAAGCAGACCTCCCACGTAAAGACTCCCGTTTTGAGAGAGACCGGGGGTCGTTCTAGGATATCGGGCGCAGCAATTTCCAATCCGAGACCCATGTCGGGCATGCCGGACGTGATCATAATAATCCACATGATCTGGACCGGAGCCAGCGGGAACACGGAAAGTCCGGAACGGTCCTTGAAAACGAGTCCGATAAGAAGGGTACAGGCTTGAGCGATGTTTTCGGCCAAAAGATGGAGGATGAATTTCTGGATGTTGTCGAACATGCGGCGACCTTCTTCGATGGCACTCAGAATCGAGGCGAAGTTATCATCCGTGAGCACGATATCGGAAGCATCCTTGGCTACGTCGGATCCGTTCTGGCCCATAGCAATACCGACGTCGGCGATCTTGAGCGACGGAGAATCGTTCACGCCATCACCGGTCATGGCCATGAAAGCGTTGCGACGGCGCAGCGCCTCGATCATACGGACTTTGGTGTTGGGTGCGCAGCGAGCGATAACGAGGGGCAGCGCCGGAAGCCGGTCGATTTCCTCATCGCTGAGCTTGTCGAACTCCTTGGCTGTCATGACCATGCACTGGGCAGCACGCTCCGAGACGTTGCTCATATCTTGTGGAAGGATGCCAACCTGGGCAGCAATGGCGCTGGCGGTACCAGGATGATCGCCAGTTAACATATGGACCTTGATGCCAGCCCGGTGACAATGCCTCACGGCCTCGGCCGATTCGGGGCGAGGCGGGTCATATAAACCGATCAGGCCGCGGAAGACGAGGTCGCGCTCGACTTCCTCACGGGGAGGGGGTCCGTCACGAGAAGCGCGACGTCCATTGTGGGGATCATATGGTCGGCTGGCCAAAGCGAGTACACGCAGCCCCTGCGCGGCCAAGGCCTCCATGTTCGCAAGGATCTTCTCCTTCATATCATCAGTGATTGCGGCCTCCTCGGAGCTGTCCCACTTGATCCGCGTGCACGAGTCGAGGAGACGTTCCACTGCGCCCTTACAATAGACCATCTGCTCTTGGGTCTCGAGATTCTCCATGATTACGGACATCTTCTTTACGTCGGAATCGAAACCATACTCGCTAACTTGCTTGAACTTGGGCGCGCTGTGGTCGAGGAATCGCTGCCTGTTGTGATCGAAGCGAGACGCGAAGACTTGCATCGCAATCTCGGTAGGGTCACCGAGGGCCGTCCACTCGCCCTCCTGGTTCTTATGAACTCGCGCAAGGTTGGCCAGGGACGCCACCATGAGGAAGTCCGATAGTTCTTCGTTGTTTTCAAGGAGTTCCGAGTGTTTCTTGATCTCGCCTTCTTCGGCCTTCTCACCGTCTTGAGCGGATGGCGGCGTGGTGGAGAATATCAGGTCACCAAGGGTCGGGTTGAAGGGCTCATTGGAATTTCCGACGGAATAAGTTCCCCGCGAAGGAATCCAGCACCTCTTTGCGACCATACGCCCCTGGGTCAGGGTTCCGGTCTTATCGGAGCAGATATCGGTGACGGCGCCGAGAGCCTCGAGCGATTTGAGATTGCGAACAATAACGTGTCGTGCGACCATTCTCTTCGTGCCCACGGCCATAGTGATAGTCAACACTACGATAAGAGAGGCGGGAATCATGGAAAGACCAGTTGCGACTGCGTAGATGATAACCTGGTTGTTGTTGGAGAAACGATTCGCACCAAGCACGATAATGGCGCAGACGACAGCGATGCCGAAGAGAAGTAGGGCGAGCCGAGACAGCTTTTTCTGCAGCGGCGTCCCGACGTTCACGCCCAAGAAGCGACCGACGGCATCAGTGAGAGTGAGAGACCACGACTCGACATGTCGGAGCGGGTGTGCTGTTCCATCATCTCTTCTCTTGACAGGTCGTCTCCTCGAGCCTTTCTGTCGGAGCGCAGAAGCAATTGATCCAATCTCCTACCAAGTGCCCGCTAGGTCAGTAATTACTCGATTGGACATAATTGGGGTCTGGTGACATACCGTGTGCATGCCGGTTGCGTAGACGATGCCTCTGGCCCGGCCCTTAGTGACGCTGGAGGAGCTATAGGCAACGTTCAGCCGATCACCGGGACCCGTATCCTCGTCGAAGATGGCCTCTTCATCCTTGGCGACAGGCAAGGACTCTCCGGTGAGAAGGGCCTCATCTGTTTCGAAGTTGATACTCTCGATAAGTCTAAAGAGATGTCAATTGCTAGGTCGATGGACTAGGGCAGCCAGCAAACCACACCGCTGGCACGGCAGAAGGACGTACCTGAGATCCGCTGGGACAGTGTCGCCGACTTTGAGTTCCACAAGGTCGCCAATGACGAGTTCTGCAGTGGGGATGTTGACGGTGCTGCCATCTCTGATGGCATTGGCGGTGGGTGAAGACAGTGAGCGCAATGAGTCCATGGTCTTCTCGGCCTGGAACTCCTGAAAGAAACCGACGACAATGTTCAGGAGGATGATGCCGCCAACGACACCTCCCTCGATCCAAGACCTGATACCAAACGAAACGGCCATGGCCATAATGAGGACCAGCATCATGGCATTGGCCACTTGTCTGATCAGGATCTTGATGGGCTGGACACCTGGGCCGTCGTCCAGCTCGTTGCGTCCATATTGCTCGAGTCGTTGCTTAGCATCGGCCGCGGTGAGACCATTCTCGATGTCAGCGTCGAGTTGTTGTACTAAGTCATCCCCACTGAGCGCGTGGGCGGGCTTTGTAAGGGGCTTATTACTCTGCCCCGAGACATGTTCGTTAATTGAGTTCTCCCGCGTCATTGTCTTTGGAAAAAGGATTGGGCGAGAACGGGAAGAATGAAGAAAGGAACGGAAGACGGCAAGGGGAACGGCAGCTATTCATACTGACGAGATCTTGTCCGCAGCAGAGGCTCTCTCATCGCTGATGCCGAACCCCTGTATCCTAAAGATGCGGGTCATGGTTGACGTAAACTGGGGGTGACCAAGAAAAACTACGGCGGTCTTGGAAGTAAGGGCATCGGCTTGGCGTTCTTCACCGAAACCTGCAGTACTGCCGCCGTTGTCTCGACTCAAATGCTTACCCCACGTTGTTTGTTTAGTGATATCCGGTTCGGATCTCCAACCTAATTCGCTAACATGAGTAAGAGAGTAAAGGCCTGGGCATCATTAGCGTTCAATATCGAGCATGCCAAGTATATCAAGCCCCGCCGCTTTGATATCTCCGTCTTGCCGGACGTAATCGATTGGTTACTAGTATAAGTGCCAAGCGCCATCGAGCGAAACTTCTTTCACCTTGTTTTATGGGTCTTCCAACCCCCCAAGTGTGACCCCGTAGCAATGGTGGCGGGACCATAGTGTATTGGGACAATATCTAATGGTGACGGTCTCCGACCGTCCTTTTCTTATGTATTACAGTATTGCATAACCAATTCCACACTGGGCAACTCGTCTTGCTAAGCAGCGTTAGGGTGCATTGCCGACGATAATATCGTTTGTGGTCAACAATCCTTCTTCGTCATTGACCATATTTCCTGACCAACATCGATCCTATCCCAGTGATCCAATTCATTCACATAACATATAACATCTGCCCAACCGAATTGACCGGCAATGCCTGGAATCAACAACTACAGGATAGTGGGGTTAATCGGTTGTTTCGACTTCAAAGCGAAACCAAACTTTCGACTGTATCGTATTGACCTGGTGAAACGGCGTTAATCATGGGTGGGATTGGTCCCTATTTGATGATCGTCGACGAGACAAGGGTAGCCTAGTATGGAGTTTAGAGACGACCGGAGCGGATGGTGTTTGATAGCTTTCTTCGACGATCTGGTATAAAAAACGACCAATCGCAATGATGACTGGGAATAGGGTTGCATTGGACAAGTCTAATAGTGACGGTCTCTACCGTCGTTTTCTTATATATCCATTACCGCACCACAAGTTTAAGGCGGCTCCACCGCCCCATGCAGCCATAGCATCATAGTACCTTATCATATCCGCCATTCAGTCATACCCTCAGTTAGACTTGACATACGCCAGTGTGGAGAAAATTTGCCGCCCAACCTGATAAAGGTGTAGCGCTGCATTAGCTCTTAGCGGATTTCGAGAGATAACACCTTACAGGCTTATGTACCTCTGTATGTACATGCCCAGGAGCCCCCGTCTTGGTGTGGTCTCGGTATGTATCCGACATAGGACGAACTAACAGAAGTAGCAACAATTGTTGGTGGTTCACGTTATCGCGTTACTTAGAAAAGAAAGCTCCGACAGATACCGTGCTATCTGATTGGCCACTGCATCGCGATTAGTGGCCCGCACTTACGTAGAAAATTGTTGCTGTTTTGCCACTTCGCCTCTGGTCGGATAATCTACATATCTATTTCGAGGACAATTCGCAGACACCGTAAATATCAATCATACCGTTCCCCGCTGAAGGGCGTTATATATTTCGGACTGAAAGTTGCACGGTAGGACTGCCCTTAGCTCTGTAAGAACTACAAATTATCATCTGATATAGCTGTTGAAATCCCAAGTCATATGGAAGAGTACACCTTTGCACCCGTATGGTACCTAAGATCTGGTTGTATGTACTTCCGTATGGTAACCTGATGTACACCTACCGTTCGGGAACGGCACGGTGCCCTAAAAGCCTGGATGTTGATAAGGGACTGGAGTCTTTCGGAGCCTGGACTTCTCTTCCTAGGACGAATCACATGGTGCCCGGACACAACTTACTTACTATACGAATGCTACTATTTAAAATACTACCCGTGGTAGAAGGGAGATCCGATCTCTCTCGATTTATCTCCGGTTAAGACCTGCCTTCTCTGGCCAGCTTCTTGCTGAACTGACCCCCGGTCGCCGTTGCGTGAGCGATGCCCGCGACGCCGAGCACCGGAGAACCGTCCCAAGGTATTGGCGGTCGTTCCGGGCCGCCTAGGAGCCGTCCGCTATGGAAGAAGAAACCGCACCGCCGCTCACCCCATGCCTGCGACGAATGTCGTTTGCGCAAGAGGGCGTGCGATGCGACCGAGCCCTGCGGTCCCTGTCGAAATGCCAGTCTCAGTAAGTCATTCGTATTAGTAGTCGACCCGTAACACTAGAACTCACCTCTGACGATGTAACCCGTGAAACAAGACTGCACATACCATTTCCGAAGACCCGTACCTCCTCCGACGTTGAGGATACGCAATCTTCAGCATCATCTTCGCCTGGCCCGTTCGTGGCTGCAGGAGGTGCAGAAGAATGTGCCCGAACTTCCGGGTCTTGACATAGATAATTGCCTGCGTATCCTCGACTTCACCCTGCCCGAGGACCAGTCAACATCACCACAGCAGCAGGCCACTTCGCCCAGTCAGGGCTCAAGGAAAGCCACTCTCAGCAATATGTTGGCTGGTTGCGACCGGCTCACGACTGTCGCTCCGGGGGCAACATGGTTCTACGGTGCTTATTCCGAGCTCTCTTTCATCCTGCGGACGCTCGAAGTTTTCGAGCAGGACGCCGCCGTCCCGCCGGATCAGAGGTTTCTGGTTGTCTCTAATCTCTTCAATCACCCCCTCCCGCCGCAGGAGAACGCCATCCCGAGCCCCAAGGCGTCCCTCCCCTCGCCTGACATCATCTTGGGATTGGTAAATGCTGTGTTTGCGAAGAATCATCCCATGCTCTCCTTTCTGCCGGAGCGGCATGTAAAAGACATGGCCGATGCGCTTGCCGGGCCTCAGGGCCTGTCCGTTTCGGATCAGTCTCTCTCTCTCTTCCACTTAACGCTCGCCTTGGGTTATCTCTTCGACTCCTCGAAGCATCGGGAAGAGGGGTGTCATGATATTCTGCAGCGCGCGACGAGACACTTCCATATCGGCCTATCCATGCTAAGGCCGACGCAAGCGAATGACGTTACTACTCTTCAAGCCGTGCTATGCGCTATTGTCTTCCTCATATCGACTTCCAGGATGACTTCGGCACACTCTCTTATCGGAACAGCCTGCTCGTCCGCTCTCCGGCTCGGTCTGCATTCCGCAGGAGTGGATCCCTCTGCTAGTTCGGCGGAGGACCGCCAAGCACGGACTCGACTCTTTGCCACGGTATTGAGACTCGATATGTTCGCAAGTCTCATTCTCGACCTCCCTCCCTTCCTCCACAGGGATACTCTATCTCTGCCCCACATTGCGCGCTTGGCATCTGAAGCCGAGGTCGAGGGGGACTTGCGGACGGCAGCGGCTTTGAGGCTGGTTTGTCTTTTAGTCATACCGTTGTCCAAGCGCATGTACGGCACTGTAGTATCTCCGGGCCATGAGGACTCTAGCGCTGTCGATATCAAGCACTTCGAAGAGGCCCAGAATGAGTTTCGAAGGTGGAAAACGGACGCCTCTTCATTGCTAACCAGCCTAGGGCATAACAAAGAACTCAAACTGTAAGTGGAAGACTTTCGGAGTAACGAGCGCGACGTTGATTCTTTTCCTAGCATCAAGGATGACCTCGAGATGACCTACAATCTCGGACACATCATATTATGCCGGCCATTCCTGCATTATCTTCGAGTCATGGCTGATGGAGGGTCAATATCGGTGATGCAGTCCTACCATGCTCTCGCTTGTATCAAACTAGCCTCATCCACCATTGTTCGAGCTCACGAAATGTTGAACGAGGGCCTCCTGCTAGCCGGGTTCTGGCCATCGATTTATACCGTCTTTTTGTCCGTCATGTGCTTGATATTCCTCATTGCTGCACACCACGGCACTTCGCGGCCTAGTAAAGCATGGCAGAGAGCGGCTGTGGGAATCCGGATCATTACAGCTTTCAAGTGTGTGGACGACTGTTCGACGCCTTGTCTGGAGGTCCTGAAGGTCCGCCGAAACACGCCTCATCCATCTATCCCGCAGACAACGCAAAGCTAACAGGTGCAGATGGTCATGAACGAGCTCTCCCATACTGTCTATTTCGACTTCATCGAGATGGAGACATCAGTTATTCGCAACTGCGACAAGAGCATGAGCAGCGGGAGAACTTCCCAGGTCCAATCTCCGATCACGCCGAGCCACCCCGACTACCAGGAAGACCGTCTAAGTATACACGGGCATCGTCCCCTTAATATGCGAAACAACGCGTGGCCCAACTTCGGCCTTGATATACCCGAGAATAGCTATGTTGACATGGTGAGTGAGGCCGACCGAATGTTGGTCCAGGCAGAGGAAATGTCAACGGAGTTTGACTTCCCCGATATGTTGAATTTGAGTGATACGGAATGGGACATAAAGTCGAATTAGCCTTATGATCAGTGCCGGACAGGAAGACCGTGCCGCTGATGTCCAGTGGTAGCAGGAGGGGTTGTACACTAGCGATGATAGCAAGGCGAGATGCGTCAAACAAGGATCCTCATTCCTCTATGGGTTCCATTCCTCTTTCCCTCGTTCACCACTGTCTACGTCATTATAATGCTGAAGCTTGAGCAAGGCTGGTGATAGCATTGCTTTTTTCGGCTTGAGCTCTCTCCGACAAAGCGGGCAGTGGCTCCGGTGGTTTATAAGCCATCTCTCCAGGCAATGTTTATGGAAGACATGGTGACACAAGGTCTCGCGGACGAGGTCATCCTCCTCACAGCCCTCCAGACATATGCTGCAGTCGGAATAATATGGTTTCAACGGGGATGAAGGGGACTGAGGGGCAGGTGCCGGTTCAAGGATAGTGATGCGAGTCGGCGGCCTGAGTGTCCTTGATGGTGCGGTATTAACAGCTGAGTTCGGTGGACCGGGATCGTCAATGCTCCCATCCCCAAGAGCGGTCGCCGAAATCGATGTGAACCCGGCAGGCATAACCGAATTCCATTTGGCCTGTCCTCTTGGGACCACGACAGAGCTCGACGGCCGCAAAGTAGTCTGAGCGGAGTCACTGTCGCTTATACGAGCGCTAGTCTGGCCGTATACCATCTCGGGCGCCACGAGGTCGACCTCTTTTAGGTTGAGCTTTATCCGCCTTGGTCTAGGTTCTGAACGGATGGCGTTCAGCAGCTTATCTTCGAGCTGATCTACGAACCTGGCTTCGCCCGGCTGCGGTGTCATATTCGGTCGACTCCGTCGAGAGCCTGAGAGCTTTAATGCCCAAAACCTCACACTAATAGCACAAAACCCCTCCCTTCGTCAGCCTGCTTCTCGCATTGCGGCTAATATAGTGGTAAAGTTGAAGATTCGGCTGAACGTACGCAAGAAGCCAGACGAGTATTATCAAGACAGCCGGGACAACAACCATAAGGCCAGCATTCCTCGCCCTTCCGCCGCTTGTACGTCCCGGCACGGCGTTCTCGCTGCTCCACCTCCCGGACCCCAAGTATACCATATCTTTCGCTCCGCTGATAAACCTAAAAAGAAAAAAAAATTTCAAGATAGACGAGAAAAGTCGGGCACAAGACCTGCGGATCACGCGAGCTGTATCAGTTGCAAGCAAAGTGAGGTGGTTCTTTTGGGAGATGAGTGGCAGGTCCTCTATATATTCAACTACGCCTCTATAAGATGCAATCAAAATGATATCGGCTATGGTAGTGAACGGTAATACACAGCCGCTGGATGGGCCGAAACGTGGACAGTCTCTGCCGTCTACGCGGTGAGCCAAGACTTGGCGAATGCTTTGAGTTGCTTCGAGTACAAATCTAGTATGATTGCGAAGATTCGATGTGAATACGAATGTAGGGTCACCTAGTCTGGTTAAGAACGGCGTTTCGGCTTCCCTACTGCACATTCAGTGCGACAAATCGTATATTGGCAATTACTAAAATCCACGTAATGCTTTTCAAACATTTATTCATCCTATTTAAGTGTACGAAACGGAATGTGTGATCTCTTACGGCGATATCTGTGCATAAGAAAGAGTATAGGACGTATAGGAGCGAGTATCCTTTTCTAGAGTGCGACTGGCAACACTCTGAACCTCGAATTCCTAAGCCTAAACCTTAAGTTCAACTGTGCTACGCTCGTTTAAAGGATTCTTTTCGTGATAAAGACTTAAACGTTGCCCCGTGGGGAGAAAAGAGTCTAACCGTAATCTGGCTTTTAACGGGTCGGATATAGATCGCCGCCAAGATTCGACTGTTCGCCCCCGAAATGGCAAACAATAGGACAATCATTCGCAGTGGCTTATATGTTACGCAACCATTGAGGGCGCTACTTTATTAACATTTTATTGGCATTTCGACCACCGGCCCGTTATTTTCTGGCTCTTACGAAGTCACACTCCTAGTCTATACTGATTGTATGGAGCGCCATCTAGATATGCCGCTAGTATTAAATAAGGGGTTATTAGCGATTACGTTAGAGGAGGACGATGTTGTATTTGGGATCTAGACTATCAACGAGGATGAATGAGTCTAGCCTATTGACTAGGTTCAAGTGGCAACCCGACAAGTGCCGCCATTTTTGACCTACCGCGTGTGGGTCTGGACAAATCACCTCCCTAACTCCCCAGGACACTCCCTTTCCCAAAAGAAGTAACTGGTTCGCTTACGCATAAAATTATCGATAACGTAAAGTAAGGAGACGCCGGAATAATGTTTGAATATCACTTCGATGCCCGCAAGGTGGTGGCTGATGTACGCTCACACATGGCAGGTCAAAAATGGGCGGTACATTAGCACCATCTCTACAATACTGAATTTTAGTACGGACACGGCTTGGCGCACAAAGACGGGCCGTTCTTTGGACTGACCGAAATTCAATACCGGGGACTAGCGTATTTCGAAACTCCGTCTAAGCGATTGGCTGACATGGCGTGGTGTCTCCTCGGCTCCCATACTACTAGGTAGGACAAGGGTGATTACTACTATCGACTCCTACAGTCCACAACATGGGGTGCAGTAGTAAGTACATGACTTAAGAAACACCCCTGGCCCGCAATATCCGAGTTACCGCTAGTCCTGTGGTCCATTATCGAGGTCGAGGCCATCTAGCTCCCCCACCTTGCCCACTTCAGCACGACAACAACCACACCTTGAATCGGCCATTACTAGCGTAATGACACCAGAAGATTTTAGCTGCCTACGACGAAATAAATGGGAACGGGGAAGCCGGAGTCAGCACGGTTTAGACGTTAGACGTATCACCCTATACACTAGATTGTAGAGTAGAATACAATTGAGTATGCGTTATTGGGCGACAGCGAGGACCGATTTTCTGATGCATTTCGTTTCTATATTGACGTAGGTAGATCAATTACTAGGCTTGGTTTGATCGCCCTCGAAAGCCTCCGACCTCTTTGTGTTATGTCCATCTGTCATACATCTTCCCCCTCGCCCATTACCTCTTGATGGTATCTCAAGACGCGGAAAACTCCCATAAAGTTTACTATTCTCCTTGTGTACCCTCCCTTTCTTGGACTTAATTCTGGTGAGCCCGTCGATACCGAATCATGGTCCAGATACTTACGTACTAGTATTATCTCTGCACTCGTCTCATTCTTCGTCTTATGTCCTTATGACAACCCGAAGGCCATGTATGCCTTCTTCATCGCTAGTGCTGTACCGAATTCGGACTCGATACGGAAGAACTGCGATACTCTATGCCATGCTCAGTACCTCGCCGTCCGAAGCGTTGCTGTGCAAAATCTGAAGATCTACAAGCAGCTCGCCGCATATTTCCTCTCCCCGTTGTCACGAACTTGCCTAGGTTTCATCAACCTATAGTGGTAACGGTCAGACTTCGTCGGACCAACAGGAACTTTGGGTAAGTCTATACGTGGAAACCGTTCGCTCGCGACTCTGAGCATCGGTTGAATCAAGTAGCGCCTGCTTTAAAAGACGCGAGCCTTGTTCGGACAACCCAGACAGGGTCTGATGAAGCGCTTGAGCCAACAAGGGAGCGACTAGATGATATCGGGCCCGCCCACTGCGTATTGCCCCGCGACAAAACTGACAACAGCAGAGGGGAGGGGAGGGGGGGGTTGGGGGTAGGATAGTAAAGGAGGTTACGGTATAGGAGGTTAAAAAGCACTTCGACATGCTCGAGGAAACGAAGAGCCCGTCTGGTTTTGACTCCATTAAACATTACTCCTTTCTGTCTCGGCTGCTTGCCCGCTAGACGCAATGCGTCCCGCTCTAACTAAACCGTCCTTGTTGAGCCCGTGTCCAGTGGCAGCAGCAACAAGAACAACGACAAGGCGACACGGACTCAACCTCGACCCTGGGACCGCCGTCTACCTCTCCGAGATGGACCACGGGCTGAGAAATACTGGAGCACCTCGTCATTGGCCTGGTCGGACGACATATACTGGAATTAAGCCCGTTACCATCCGGTAAGCCAAGCGGCATCCGCGTAACCTTCCGCAGCATAGCAGCCCACGCACCCATCGTGCCGGGACACGAGGATGAGCTATAATTAGGGGCTACAGGTGCTCCGGCTGATCTAAGGAGTTGAACTGCATACCGTAAGTACACAATAAGACCTTTGCACGCTCGTACGCCTTTCGAGTCGTATGGCGGGCGGGTCTATGCCGGATTTGCTACTCCAACTCGATTCCAGTGCGACTTTGACCTCTAGGGCTCGGTGAACCTTTTCCGCGTTGGACCGCCCTCGTCATTCGGCAGAAGCGTCCACCAGTACTGAGGATATCTACCCCGTGGAGCACAGAGGCAAGTCGTGACGCAAGCGAGACCGTTCGGAATCCCGGTGCCGCTAGCAGAAGCTAGAACGTAAAACAATGTCAGTTCCTCTCCGGCGAGGTTCGCGACCCCTTTATGCGCGTTGAATCGCGGTGGCGTTCCGCCCATCGCCTTTGCGGCATTCTATCTTACGAGGTGTACTTGAGCGCCCAGACCGCAGTCCGATTCTGAGAGCTCTTCCGATTTACACGAGTCGTACCTACAGATCAGGATCATATTCGCCCATATTAGACAGCTGGGAAAGCGTAAATTGGACGTATTGGCGTGATCGATCAAGTCTACCGGAGCAGCATCAGCGCGCTACTAGTCACGCAGCGGCTATGTGCAATCTGAAATCATACGCCAAAGACAGGCTTTGTGGCAGTACTGGACAGGTAGGGGGGTGAAAAATTGTGACTTTAGGCGCATAGTGAGTGTGACCTTAGCGCAAAATCGCCTTCGTATCTAAGCAGCAAGTGTCTATATAGTCTCTTCATACTCGTCTCTCAAAGTCATCGTCTTATATAAGACGACATGTCAGGTCAGGTTACTCACAATCATTATGCCTCGCTATCGATGCTGGATGCCGGATGTCTACCGCATATGTGCTTGCCCTCAAGCTTACTGAATTAAGCGGCTTGGAGCAGCCAACAATCAGCACTCCATACTATCGGAGTGAGATTGGGTGGCTGGCTGAGTCAAATGCCGCTTACAGCTGAGGTGCCACAGGCGTGACGAATCAATACGTCTTCAAAACCTGCAGGATGTCTACGTTTACAATCTCGGATGCTACTGCGACAGCGGGTACAGCTGCCGCGAGAGGAATCACCAAAATCGCCGAATGCTTCCGCTGCCCTCCGTATCGTAGGTATTTGACCGGGCTCCCTAGAGGAGGCTATGAACTCAAGACACCTTGCTATATAATGTATTACTGTCCCGTGTTATGTCTAATGAGTGGTTCAGCGTGGATTTACTGCAGAGATCCCCGCGGCAAATCCCGGTGATTCGGCAATCACGGCATACCTGTGCTCGTCTCATATTGAACATCTGCCGCCATGGAATTTGTGGCGAGCTTGTCAGCGATCATGGGCATTGCTGACATCCTGATTAAGTTAACCAAGGAACTACATTCTTCGATAAATACGGCGCGCGCGGCGCCGGAGGAGGTTAAGCGTTTCGCCCGTGAAACCTCAACGTTCACTGACCTCCTCGACTACTTCAGCGAGGTCGTGAAGAGGTTACCCAAGAGCAAAGACGCGGAAGCGAAATATAAAAAGAATAAACTATTCAGGAACGTGAAGAACGAGTGCGAAATCCTCAGGAAGGGCATCGAAGAGCTCTTGGAGAAGTTTACCCAGATGAAAGATGGCGGGCTGAGGACTCTCTGGGCCCGCCTCCTCTGGACATACAAGCGCAGCGACGTCGAGTTTCTGCGCCGTTGCCTCGAAAGCTCCAAGTCTACTGTTAGCTTACTCGCAACTCTGTTCTGTCTAGAGAAGGAGAATGCCGAGGGAGGGGGAGGAGCAGGAGTAGGTAAAGTGGAGATAATGTATGCGTTGTGTCCCAGTCAGCAAAAGGCAGCTACTCACCTCTATAGTGTCAAGTTGGAAACTCAACTTCAAAATAAGCTCCTTGAGCTTCAAGAGGCGAATCAAGAACTGGAGGAATACGAAAGACACCACAATATCACGCTTCAGGTGGCTCAAGGGGTGAGATACAGCAGGATGATAAGAAGCACTTATGATCTAGAAGAGTATGCGGCGAGACAGATATCGTCCCAAAGAGAGGCCACTACGAGAGGCCTCGGTGACGGGGGTTTCCGGGAAAGGCGTATACGTACAAGACCAGCGCCCCTGAGAGACTTCCCTACGGCCAACCAGAATCTATATAACGATTACCGGGAGTCCTTCAGAGATCCCTTCGAATTGGATGACCGTCGACATTATCGACATGAGCGGACTCACTTCCAGGAGACGGACGACGGGTATAGGGCGGCGCGAATAATAGAGGGCGACCCGTTCCGTGACATTGCGGAAGGGAGAAGGCGAGTAGTCTCGCCGCCTCCGCGTCTACCTAGGAACACAGTATTTTCCAAGGCCAGTCGGGAGGAAGTCGAACAGAAAAGTGACGCCGATGGACATACGCTGGATCGTCCGCCCGCCTCCACCGGACTCGCCCATGATGCTGATGGTGAGAGTGCAGGGCCATACAGGCCTATGCCTCCTTTCGGCGGCAGTGGGGACAGAAAGCGCCCAAGGAGGCCGCGGCCACGGTCCTCTATGGGCTAGGCGCCCAACGTACAATGGTCTAGGCCTCGGTATTGCCCAAGCCGAGCTGACAAAGTGGATTTTTGGGAGGTTCGATTCGGCGGTCTAATGATGATGCCCTGGTTAAGTATGTACAAGCCTTGTTCCAGTTGAATAGCTCTCAGCACACTATATGGTTCCTTCCTGCGGAGTATCCGCCAACGGGGGTAACGAATGGGCATCGACTGTGCTAGCTTCGTTTTCCTACTCCGCCAATAAGGAATGTTTAGGGACATCAAAATTCAACTGCCCTTTTTAGATGTTCAAGGTGGGCAGGGGGCTCACCCCGGTACAAGGGCCGTTGGCCGGCCCTCCTGTCACTGAGTTCCCTGTTGTGGCACCTGCATTCGTAAGAATTGGGAGAATACGTCGAGCGTGGTGAGGAGGGTTTAACGATGATGCATCAATATATACATCGAACGCACACGACGCATTGACGCCAACTGAGAGTCTGTTACGCCGCTCAATACATCATGACCCCTGTATGCACCCTTTTCCCCCATGCAGTGTCTACTTATACAAGTCATAAAAGGTGGTCTACACGTCTCGAGACATCCAAGCTGCCACTTTCTTTTACATCAACAGTTCATGGCTCAGCAAGAGTCTCTTGACCTTATCCTTCGAGTCTTCCTCGTCGGAGCCTTCGGTCTCCCGGACCCACTTCTCGAGACGCCTCCGTAGCTCCGCAACCTCCTTCTCCCGGACGTCCATCCCCCTATCCTCGCACGCGAGCACGACCTCGGCGTCCTCGATCCCGCCGACGCCTCCACCACTGCGTATCAACGCGTCATCTCGCGCGAGGAACGCGACGGCGCCGTCGACGACTGAGCTCGCGAACGGACTGTCGAGACCGGCCTTATCCCACCAACCACTCGTCAGCCCAAGACTGCGCGCGATGTGACCGGCGACCAGCTTCCCGTCCGCGGTTCCGGCCCCCTTCTCTCCCCGCGCCGCGCGCAGATGCGCCAGCCCCCGGAAGCTCGCCTCGCGCCTCGCCGCCGCTGACCGCCGCAGGGCGTCGACCTGCTTCGGGATGCGGCATGTTAGTGGTGTCAGGCGCGGGAACGCGATCACGACGAGCGGGGTGAACTCGCCGCAAACGAGGAGCAGCACGCCGAATACGGGCAGGCGCGATATGTCGTGGCGCGTGCGCGCGCGCAGCAGCATTTCGGCGCGCGTCGGCAGGGCGCCGCCTTCGGACGCGATCCCCGACGGCGGGGCGACGGAGCGCAGGAGGCGCCGGTTCGTGAAGATGGCCTTCACCCCGGCCTTGTAGAACTGCATATACGCCTTCCCGAGGCGGAAGAGATAGCTGAACTGCGAGGTGTCCGGGCCGCGTGCCGGGAGGTCGAGGGGCGGCGGCCGAGTCGTGGCCGGCGGGTTCAGGGTCGACGAGGGCGGGATTGGGTCGTGGGGCGTGGAGAGCGAGCCGGGCGACTTCGGGTCGAAGGCCGTAGAGACGGGGGGCGGACCGTGCGCCGGCTTTGTCTCAGGCGCCGTGGAAGCCCTCCGCAGCACCGTCTTTGGCGATCCGCGAGGCCGTTGAGCCCCCGGCCTTGAGCTGGAGCTTAGCGGCCGGCGCAAATTTGCATAGGGAAGCCGCGCGGGACACGGAACCGCGGCATTGGAGAGCAGAACATATTGAGCGCCGCGGGAGAAGCGCAGTCCGGGGTTGAGACTCATCGCGGGGTAGGGATTGGGAGTGTCGTGGGAATCCCCGTGGCGCAATTGGAATGTTGAGAATGAAGAAGGAAGCTGTGAATTGAGTATGATAGCTTACGTAAGTAATTTATGCCATTTAATTGGCCAAACCTTACGGCTTTTGTGGCTCGAGCTTTCAAGAGTTTAACTGCGATGAATGACTACGTAATCAGTTTATATTAGTCGCTTGGGGGAACAATAGCGCTCCAGATCGTCGTTGTCATCAGTTACAAGAGCCCAATTGAAATTTCAGACCCTGTTATACAGGGGCTTTAGTGCTCTGCAAGAGTTTCAAAGTCTAAACCAACTGGACTAAAATCGCGTTATGAGATAATCATCATACCAAATGCCTTTATAACCAGCCCGGCGCACCTTCTGACATCATATTGAGCCGGAGAAATCATCATTTTGGCTCTCCTTATATAACCGGACTATTGACGTGTTTGGACAGCGAAGTTATTCGGTCTAGTATCGATGCCCAGCCCGCAGGTCTTTACAGTACTGTTCCAAGAACTTGTCACGGGTTATATGGTGTGGCCAGGGCGGCCAGCCGAGGCTTTATTGGGGTCTAAGTTATGATCTGGTTCAATGAGATGATTCAGCCTCGGGAATGTAAGTGATGAGTCTATGGACTTCACTGACTCAAGACTACGCCTGTCTTGAGACCGAGACTGCCGGGAATGGAGGCAGTAATAGCACGTAACGCTAGCTGAACATAGGGAATGCCGGCTCTCTCTAAGGGAGAGGAAAAAGAATAACAATTGCAAATATACTTTAGCGTTAGGACCCGACTCTATCATTGAACTGAGTAGCTTCATCTCTACAGGTTCCATGCTCTCAGATACGATTCCTGTGTTACGAACCTAGATCTTTTCTGAGTTGCTTCATGAGTTCGTGAGGCAGACAAGGCCCGCCCCCTGCGTACGGATCAACTTACATCATGCAGTTTATATTCGATTGGATCCTTTCTACTACCTGGCTCCCTTTATGGGGGGCTATCGCGATATTGGCCATTAGATTGAACGACTTGCGTCTGAAGTGTCCTGAGCACACATTAATCCCGTGCAAGCGAACGTTCGAAGACATGAGAGCGGCTCTAGAAGAAGCCATCCCGCCTATGGACTACGCCTACCGCGCACACCTTGAATCGGACAACTGCGAAGCCGCTCTCGAAGCTCTAGAGGCATTTCCACGCCTGAACAACTTCACCGAGGAGCCGCGGGACTTTGGCAGGTTTGCTCAACGTCGCTGGAGAGCATGAGCGAAAGGTACTGCAGCACCAGATCGGGAACCTGCTTACGGCCACCACCCTGGCGAAATACAGGGTCGAGACCAGCCTCCATTTACCCGTGACGGTGCTGCTTCGCACGGACGACGACGGCATGGTTGCGTTTGAATACGATAGGCCACGGGTCGTGATGCGCCAGTTCGGGCACAGGGCCCTGTATGACGCGGCGGAGGGCCTAGACTGCGATTTATACGACACCCTCTGCGAAATCGCGGGTCGGGATGAACATATCCAGTGGAACAAGTAGGAGCATCGCCGATCAGTCCCGGGGGGGCGGCAGGATGAGGATGGCTGCAGCAACAGGCGGAGGCGGTTACGTCTCGACGGAGTGGAGAGCCGATGTGTTCCGTCGGAGGGGAAAAAAAAAAGAGGGTTTATTGGAGAATATTCAGAGCCGAAAGCCAGATCTCCGAACATATTTTGGATGGAGTAGTCCACAATTAGTGCCAGAGATCAGGATCGCAAAAACTTGTAGGTTGGCATCCAGATCAAGGCAAACCCAGGAGTTCGTGAATGGATAGCGTTGCCGTCCTCCGGAACTAGCGGATCGCATATCTTGTAGACAGCGGAGTCAACTTGGTGGGAATCAACACCGCCCGCGACGAATTAAAATCGCTCACGACGTTGTCCTCGGCCAAATGAATAGTAGCGCAAAGGCTAACCGACACGCCAATGGCATCATCGGCAAATGCAAGTCCTCTCAGCGCAGCGGTAAGACAACACAGACGTAGCAAGTGTAGGTCACGATAGCTCTACCTACCTACATGTAAGTGCGGCCATGAACAGTCGGTACAACGGTATAATGAGCGATCGAGTAAGCTTCCCCCTCAAAAGGCCGGAAGCCCAGGCCGCAAAAACAACACCGATCATGCAATGAGAATTGCAATCCGGAGCCGCCCCTACGTCACAGGCTCCCGTTTTCGGGGAATTATTAAGGGTCCTACCTTGCATGGCTTGCAGGGACCCCGGAACACGCAGAGTGCGGGGTCCAACCTCATCGTATGTGGTTTAGCCGAAGGGCTGATCGATCGTGTTACCCCACCAAACCGTCCCCCAAACGTGATTATCAATTCGGTAGCGGAGCCGTGCCAACCAACCGATAAGGAAACCCGCCCACCACGAGTTACCAGCTAGTGCCATGGCATGGGCCCGTGACCCGCTGCCTGTCCTGGTGTGGTGCTGTGACAGTTGTTTACTTGCGCCAGTAAAAATGCGACCGACGACGACATCCTGCAGGTCGCGACCCTTCGGTTTAGTTTACTTGCCTTGAGTAGGCTGCATATTCTGGTGCCCGCCGCATACTACTTCCTCGACTTGTATGTGATCGTCGTCACTCTCGTATGATAGCTCGCCGAACCATCTGAGACATTTTTGCTCGGGGATACGTATATTAAGAGGTATGAAGAACCCCTATTTTGTTCGTTGGACGGAACCCTACTTTTCCTCCTTGTCGAGCCGACACCTCGTGGTTCATATCTAATACTTTCATAGTTGTGAACCTTATATCAATGTAGAGTCTAGTTAGAAATAAAACAATAGGTACCTTTTCTTATTACTCTTTCAAAACTCAGATACCTTTTCTATCAAGATGCAGACCCTCAACCTGCAAACTTCTCAGGCTCAACTTTTCATCCCTTTCACGCCTAGCCCTGGCGGCCAGTCGAGTCCCAAGATGACGGACCCCAACGAGCGGTTCTTCCGCCATTTCCAGTCACAGCTCACTAGTAGGTTGCGACTTAGAATATGATCAGAGAAACGCAATACATGCTCACGGGAAGACACAGCTATCCAAGATCAGATCGATGACCTAGGGGCGTTGTCGCCGGTCAATGGAGAGAGACAGATGTGCACCGACACGATACTGGCGGGCATCTCGAGGCTAAACAACGAGGTCATAGACGCTGGGGACTACATCCCAGCATATGACCAACGAGCCTACTCTCAGGTACTGTAGCTAGCATATCGGCCATATCCCACCTTCAACGTCGCCTGTCCTGACACCTCAGATAGGCTATCAAGGCTCTCACGGAGAAGCTGAACGAGACGACGGGCAAGTTCAAGCCGAAGTCGCGCTTCCAGTTCAAGCCGCGAGCGCAGAACGCGACGGCCCAAGCGGGCGCGGCGGAGACCCGGTCACAGGCCCCCTCCCTACAACAGAGCCCAGCGAGCCCCTCGGTCGCAGCAGCCGACGACAAGGACGAGCACGCCGCGAGCAGCCAGGCCGCCTCGAAGGACTACAACGCGGAACTCCGCGACCCGGCGGCGGCGAAGACGGGCGGGGTCCGGAAGCCGAGCTTCTCGCAGGCCAGGAGCATCGCGCTCGAGGGCCACGAGGCGGTGCACATCGCTCTGCCGACGGGCGCGGCCAAGTCCTCAGCGAGTGTCACGGACCTCGACCGTTGCGTCGTCGACATGTCGGCGCCGACGGTCGACGGGGGCCGCCCGTTCGCAGGTCTCGCGCTCCGTAACGTGCGGCGCAGCCTCGTGGTCGCGGGCCGCGTCGATGGCCCCGCGCACGTCACGGGCGTCGAGGGCTCCGTCGTGGTCGTGGCCGCGCGCCAGGTCCGCATGCACGACTGCCGCGACGTCGACGTCTACCTGCACTGCGCCAGCCACCCCATCATCGAGGACTGCTCCGGCGTGCGGTTCGCGCCGATCCCCGCGACTTACGTACGTTTCTTT